>JAJVSH010000101.1:638533-654077 GCA_021460005.1 Tetramorium alpestre
ATATATATATATATTCTGTATTATACATATATATGTATAATACAGAAACTTATTAACCTTTTGCTTACATTATTTTTTTAATTCAAGAAAAAGACATATTGGATTAAATATTTAAATCTGAATCTATAATTGTTTACTTTTTATTAATTTACAAATTATTTTTTCATATGTTTTCTAAGATTTTAATTTCAATATTATTATTTTATTTTCTAGGTGCATTTACACAGAGCGCTTCAGTTACTGGATGAAGTGTTGCACACAATGCCCATCGATGGCCCACGAGCAATCGAATAATTTTATTAATGCTAATAAGAAATGCGAAGAGAGCATCACGATATTGTTATTGAAATTGAGTGCGCAAGTGTTATATACGTCATTTGAACAATCATACAAGTAATTTTGACTTGGAAATGCGAGTGGACAAACCGGACGGACCAAATTCATCAGACGGAAATGATCAAATAATTGAAATGCGAAATTTGGCCGGGGAGCTCGGGGAAGAGATCTTACGGAAGCTATTTATATATCTAACGACTCGTGATATAATAATCTGTGTAGGACAGGGGTTCCCAAACTTTCCGACAATGTTGCAGATGGTCCATAGATATAATATCTATGTAAACTCTAAAATTCTATTGCATATGCATATATATTTTTTTATGACAGAGTGTACATATTGTAACTAATTTCTATTTTTTTTTATTTACAATTGATTTTTGTTAGATAATTGAAGAGAAAAAGGGAAAGCCCAATGCGAGTCATCATATATGATGCATAACTGATTTGTTATTGCATTTAAATTTACATGTTGAACTTTAGATTCTTATAATTCTTGTTTTATCATTCTGAAATTTCCGTAGATAAGCGAGAAAAATATACAAGAATGATTAAATCAGAAATATTAATTTTTTTTTATATAAAATTGTTATATGAAATAAACCTTATTAATAGTTGTTCAGTAATCATGTAATATTCTTCGTGACAATTTAGTATTTTAATATCTTGTGTTATTATTGTTTTTTTGGGCAGTCTTAATGAACATATTTAAGTGAATAGAAACATTATGTTTGTAGTAGTATTTCATACTAGTATAATCCTTCCATTGAAGTTCAAGTTATTCTATATGATATTCTATGTGTTATTCTATGTGATTATGTTTTCATTTCTATTTTGAACTATAAAGTCATTCGTATATTTTAATTTAAAAAATTTCGTTTTTTATTACATGTACTTCAATTTAAACGTATAGGTGTTTGATACATTTTATATGTGATCTGGTAAAATAATTTACTTGGAAGAAAATTAGATGTTGAAAAAAAGATTTCAATTAAAAAGTTCGGTTTTAAAGATTCGATAATGTCGCTGAATAATTCGATGATGAAAGAGGAAAGAAGCATTGTCGGTACTTTTATTCTCTTCTTCGCTTTGATCATTTTTTTACTTGTTTGAGAACCCCTGCTGTAGAATAAAATATGTGCCACGGCCTTGCACTACCAGCAACGTACAAAAGTGAAAGAAACGTTATTTTTATTTACAAGATGTAATTTTTTACGGAGAGAGACGTCATAATACGTCTCAACGGAGAAGCAGAAGAAAATAGAACGGCAGTCTTCTATTTTGCTAAGCGTGCGATGAGGAGATTCCCTCAGCGACGCGCAGTCCGCTAAGCTCACAGTGATACCAGTTTCAAAACCATTACATAGTCACGACCCTGTTCTTTGAGATTAGCTTTGTAAGATAAACTGTACTACTGTCTACATTTATTACTTACCGCGAATGTTAAGCTCAACATTTATATCAGACAAGAGGACGGTCTTATTTTTCTGAATTTCTGGATTTGTGGACGTGAGATAAAAAAGCATATTAAAATTTTTAATTTAAGGAAAGAATGAATTTATAAGTAACTTTTAAAGTTTAGTAGAATTGAAAAGCGAAAACATCAATGATTTCGAGTTTTCCGATGAAATTTAACAATTGGATATGTGAATTCCGACATAAATGTTCAAGAATCCAGGAATCCAGGAATCTTGGATTCTAGGATCTCAGAACCCAGGAATCTTCAAGTCCGAGGAACTAGAAATCTAAGGACATAAGAATCCTAGGATGTAAGAATTATCTTTACGCACGTGTATATACAGTAGGGAGATTTTCACTAAAGACACAGTAATACATTTCTGCCAAGTAGCAAACGTAGATAGCTTGTAAGGATCACCCAGAAATACACAATTATAATAATCCTTCATAAAGATAAACTTTTTTGTATTTAAATTCGCATAAAAGAGGTATCGTAATGTCACACATTTTTTTCTGATTTGTGAAAAGATCATACTTAAAGAAAAAACATATTTATCACAGTTTATATATATTATAGATATAGCTATAGCGATTATATTGGCAGAAATTTGGTACAGTGGCGTTAGAATTATTTGTTTATTATGGGTAACATGTTTATTGTCTGTTTTACAGTTTATAACCAAAAACTATTTTATATATAGAGACTTTGAAGTTCTATGACGAACATATACTTGTTCATCTTTTTTTTATTTCTTCGTTTCGTCAAATAAAATCTTTTAATTTCTTAGTTATTATTGATTATCATTATTATTATCATTATTGCGGTTATTGGAGGAGACAATAAAGAACAATATAAGAAATAACACGTATCTGGAGCAATAACGAATGCTTATGTATAAAAAAAATTTTTAAATCAGAATACAACATTAAAAAATTCAAAAATCTTGGAATGAAGAGATGAAATTTTAAAAACCTTTATATCACATTATTTATTATATCTATATTATGTACTGACTGATAAGACTCGAAGCAGCAAATTGAATTTAATTCAAGCGAATGAATCTCTTTCTCCCTCTAGTTGTGCGTCTCTTCCAATTAACCGCCGGATGTTATTATTATTATAACATAGTACTTGTTGAATAATTATACTTACTATTTACCAGCTATTTTATTAAAATATAATCGTACAAAATATTCTTATATATATATATATATNTATATATATATATATATAATGTTTGATAACATTATAACATATAGAGAGTGATTATATATATATAAGGATGAGAGAGAGAGAGCGAAAAAAAGAAGGAAAGAGAGTCGACCAAATACAACGGTATGCATGTACAAGGTACCCCAAAATAATCGAAAACAGTTTCTTTGTTCACCTTGTACATATATACTCCGCACATATACATATATATTTTATTCTAATTGATTACGCATTCGCGAAAACAAAAAGAAAATAGAAATGATTTAACGCTTATTTACAACACGATAGTATTTACCGATTCTCGCTTTTTTGTTGCAATTCAGCCTTACTGTTGCGGAGTGAATGAATGATTTTTCCACGAGAATTGGGATGGAGAAAGAGAGAGTCGAGGATTGAACGTTACCGTTTAAACTAAGTTCGAGAAGAAATTTGCACTCTGGATATATACATAGAAGTTGTCTGATGATTACCGTATTATTTCTCAACGAAAGATCCCTTGACGGAGGATCTGCATGCTCGTCAAGGAATCTACAATTGAAAAAAAGAAAATAATTCAGTAAACGCGGAGCGCGTCGATGTACACAATGCCTTCCTTTGATCGACCAATGAAATGTACACACAGCTCAAGTATATTATCGACAAGAGATTCTCGCTTACAAAGCCAAGCTGGAAACACATGTGCCATCGTTTTCGTGCATATAAGGAAAGATATAAAACTTAGGATTTCTTACAAGACTGTATTTTTAACTCCAGACTAAGCGCCCCCCGTGAATCTAATAAGAACCTAAACTACCGTTGATCTAAGAATTTAGATTCAACCGTGAAGCATAATATTTCGAGACATCCGTAGGTCTAAGAAGCCGAAAAGGAAAAAAGATTCGGACTTCGACGATTGTAAGGATTTTTAAGAATCCAGGAACGGCTCCGAGGCTCTAAGCATCCTACGATTTCAAGTAGAATTGTAAGCTGCTAGAAGGTTTTGTGAAACCTACAAACCTCCGTGGTTCTACGTGATAGCCCGAGTTCTAATCCGATCGTCTTAGTGCTTAGAAATCTCCTGAGTAGTATAGAAAAAGCAGAAACACAATGCAGCCCCTGAAACAAGCCGTGAATTTTTTACGTATGCATTAATTAAAGTGAAGAATCATGAGGTATAAAAATAAGAATCTCTAAAATTAACGATTGAAGGGCTCATCGACATGCTAAAAATTGATCCAGTCATGTTCCGTCAGCCAACACTTGTGTATGAGATACTGCCACTTTCGAAGTCACGAATCTTGCAAACATTGCCTTCAATTTTGAGCGGTTTTTTACAAGAAGACTTCGTATCACAAAGTCTGGCCGTCGAAGGATCACGATTAAATTATCGTCTCACGAATTTTCTCACTTGAATTTTCCATTTACTTTATCTATTAATTGCCTGGAGAATGTTTAGCATGGTACTCTACCCAGAGCCCTTCAATTTCGAGGTCCCAAAACTTCCGAAAGGTGACAAACTGCGAGATGCTTGTCGCAAGTTATTCGTCGAAAGGCTCGCTGCGAGACAGACGGATCTTTCACCTCTTTTACTTGCGTTTCTGCGAAGCAAACGGCACAAACTGGTCTGCGTCTAATAAGCCAAAGATACCCCCGACGAGATGCTGCAATGTTACAAATTGTTAAAAATATACGACGAGTGTGACGCGAGATTTCAATTTCTTCTCGCGCTAGACGTTCCGAAAGAGGGGTCGAATGACGAAGAATTAAAAAACGTAGGTCGAGTTAAAAGTCGACGGAGATTTTTCTTGTAAAATTTGATGGAACGATCGATGGAGGT
Organism: Tetramorium alpestre; assembly: GCA_021460005.1. Classification (NCBI taxonomy): domain Eukaryota; kingdom Metazoa; phylum Arthropoda; class Insecta; order Hymenoptera; family Formicidae; genus Tetramorium; species Tetramorium alpestre. The sequence continues at coordinate 643,357 of JAJVSH010000101.1, forward strand.
CGACGAGAGGTCGACTTTCTCACGCGAGTCTTTTCGGAGCGTCTCGCGTGCACGAAATCTAATTATCTTTGCGTAATTATTTCCATTAATCCTGCGACACGTAGAAATATATCGCGATCCCGTTCGATTTGCAATTGGATGCATGATGCGCAAAATTACGTTCGATCCGCAAGTGGCGTAACAAAGAAGAAGAAAGAAAAAAAAGGGGAAAGGGAAACGAGATTAGTATAGATACAAATTAATATCTGTGATTATCGTCGATGCAGATATATTTTAAGTAATTTCTACAGCGTTCAGGCACATTTGTAAAAAAAAGCAACGGAGGGAGGAAGAGAAAGGGGGGGGGAATAAAAAAACAATAATGATAACCATAATACGGCGATAATACTTTTAGGGCGATTGTTGAGATAAGATTTATCCGTGTTTGTGTTGAATGCATGTTGTCGTACCGCGCGGTAACGAAGGTTAATTAATTACGCATTAATTGTAATTAGGATAATTAATATATAGTGCGAGCACGCTGTTACTGTTTCGAAAGAAGAGGGACAAAAAAAGGGGGAAAAATGAAACGGGGAAAGACACGAGGGAGCTCGAATGAATGTGTTTCGTGGAATCCGATTTTGTTGTTGTACATTATATAGATACATCGCATTATACACGATCATTTTCAATAAACATATTCTATAAATGATCTCTCTTTTTTAAAATTCTCTGTCGCATCAAGACTTTAGCCCCGAGAAATACACTTAGATTTCTCGAAAATGTTATATTTTTGAAAATATTCCCATTATCTTTCGAGAATTTTAAAATTTATTCTATCATAATTACATTAAAACTCTAAACGTCTAAAGAAAAAATTACCTGTGTGCTTAAAAAATTCAACAGTAATGAATGTATTTTGAAATACGTAATATTTTCGAATCTGCTTTTAATGCCTTCGAAGTCAATTTTTTGTATAAAACATCTCTTCATATTTTTCATCGTTTTAAATACACGATAGAAACGTAAAAGTCTATCTTTTTTAACAAGATGTTCCATTTTATTAACATGCACACCAACGAGATTTATTAAAGATCGACAATCATGATATATATAATGTAATTTTTGCAAAAAAAAAAAATTTTATCCGATAAATAATTCTGATAATATTAACAGTAACTAGACATTTATTTGAGAAAAAAAAAATCGAAATAAAACCAAAATTTGACTGACCGCGACGATGCGCAAGCGGCTGAGATGTGACTGCGTTGTAACACCACATTGATCTGTAAAATTCAACGTTGTCCAAATTATTACAACGCTCAAAGCATTTGATATCCTACAAAAATAACTATTGCGCGAGTATGAATAACGAAATAATTACGACTAAAATGCAAGAATGAAATAATGAATTATAAATTATAAATTACCTCATCGTTGCTCCGCCGTCACCTCTCGTCGTCGACCTCCCCGGCTCTCCTCCTCTCAGATCTCGCCGTTTTGTCTATGACACTCACGAAAATTATACCGACAATGAATAAAAATCGCGGGTACTACGTAGCGGAAATACAACAATCGCGCGGCACATTTACTTTCAAACTGGCGATCGCGCACTTTCTTATGTCGATACTACGCGAATCAATTAAATGGGCGCGATGGCACGATCGTGAAAAAATAGTTGGACGTTACACAATTTTACGCGCGTTTCGCGATATATACCCGAATCTGCGTAATCTACGTGTTGCGAGATGATTATTGCCCATGGAAATACCGTCGCGAAACGGCGATAAAAATAGTTGGTCAAATCGATGTCGAATCGATATCGCGTCGATATCTTTTTGCGTCGAAAAGGCACACGTCGATGATCGTAATCGCGTCGAGGTCTTTTCGATTCATATTATTTCTCACTGGGGTTTATAGTCCGCCGTGTGCGCTCGCGGCGGCTCGCGACAGCGCATCATGCGGCGCAATATCGTAGCGGATTGCGGGATTTTCCCGTTCCTAACCTAGAGCTAGCCGCGATCTGGATGCGCCGCGCGTTGTGGGGTGGGCTCATACTCTCGTGATTTTTCCAAAGTTTCTGAAGCGTGAGGTGATGTATCCCAGCTCGGGGCAAATATAACGACACGCGGAAGAGGGAAGAATAGAAAGGAGAAAATTATAAATGTAAGCATTCGTGCTATGATATTTGCGTTCACGAAGCTGCTGTCTTTTCCAACGTCTCTGTCAACGTTTTACTGTGAAATATCTTCTTTTTTTTAATCCGTAGATCTGATTTGCAGGTAAAAGATGAAGATACACTTACAATTCTACACGTGCAGCGACCGTATTACTGGAGAATGTGGTGCGTGTGGCGGTAGTAAAGTGTGTTTGGCGTGAAACTGTGAATCTGACAAGTGAATGGATATTAACGTTGTAATACCAGCAGTACTGTTGATGAGATTATTGTTATTCGGCATCGACTGTCAGAAAGTTATTTTGATCGCCTAAAATGAGCGCCGAGGAAAGACTTGTTACCGAGGTGCCTAGTAGCTTGAAGAAACTGGCACGTCTTGTCGTACGTGGATTTTACACAATAGAGGATGTTTTAATTGTGGATATGCTGGTCAGAAATCCATGTAAGTAATCGTACTCTGATCTATAAAGTTTTTTCTCACGTGAAACATACTTTATCAATAAAAAAAATATGCCAGGTATGAAGGAAGATGACATTTGTGAATTGCTCAAGTTTGAACGCAAGATGTTGAGAGCCAGGATATCTACATTGCGAAACGATAAGTTTATTCAAGTAAGATTGAAAATGGAGACAGGGTCGGATGGTAAAGCACAGAAAGTCAACTATTATTTTATTAATTATAAGGTGTGTACATAATTGTGATTCTCTTTAATTTTAACAAAAAAATGACATGAAAGAATACGTAATAATTATTTATTTCTTTGTTTTAGACATTTGTAAATGTAGTGAAGTATAAGCTCGATTTAATGAGAAAGAGAATGGAAACCGAGGAAAGAGATGCCACTAGTAGAGCTAGTTTTAAGTGTCCAAGTTGTTTAAAAACATTTACCGATCTCGAAGTAAGTATAGCAAAACAGTGTAAGTGATAAAATCTTAAGACATAGATTATGTCAGAAAAAATTAAATTTGTCCTATATTATATTCTTACAATCAAGTGATATAATAACTGAAATAATATAATATATTATATTGTAATATTAACTGAAAAAGTTGAAACAAAGATGAAAATTCTTGTGTAGGCGGATCAACTTTTTGACATGAGAACTGGCGAGTTTAGATGTACATATTGTCGAGAAATAGTGGAAGAAGATCAATCTGCTCTTCCAAAGAAAGATTCTAGATTATTATTAGCAAAATTCAACGAACAGTTGGAGCCGCTCTATATACTATTAAGGGAAGTAGAAGGGATTAAATTGGCGCCTGAAATACTGGAACCAGAACCAATTGATATTAATACTATTCGAGGGTACGCGTTTTTAAAGATCATGTATGTGTTCATATATTAAAAATGTTTTATTAAAATAATTATTTTCAATAGTATCGACACGAGAAAACCAAGCAGCCTTAGAGCACCTAACGAACAGTGGTCAGGTGAAGCGACTAGGATGTCAGGCTTCATGGTGGAAGACACCAGAGTGGACGTTACTATCGGAGACGAGTCTCCTGATGACAATGTGTCGAATCACAGAAAGGAAAGACCTATATGGATGACGGAAAGCACAATTATCAATTCCGATGGTTCACAGGTATTTTTATCATTTTATCATGTCGTCTCCTTATGAATCTTAGTCTTAATTCGCGAATGTCTTGTAGCCTGATGGCGTGAATATGGCGCAAGATAGCATCTTGGATAAAGCTGCAGCCACTGCCACAAATACGACTACGACGAATAATAAACAAGGCGAGGACATCATGTCGGTGTTGCTGGCTCATGAGAAAAAGGGCGGCACCAATTCCACAGCATCTATCAAAACAGCGCTTCCACAGGAATCCAGCGATAGCAGCGATAACGAGGAGGATACGGAAATGCAGGCAATTGATACTGGTAGGAAAAAAATTTATCAAAAGATTCAAACATTAGGATAGTCAATCGTCTGAAAGTTAAGAGAATAATAATAATAATATGAAAATTCTCAAAATTGAAAAATGATAAAAAGGAAACTCAAATGATTGCTAACTGTATTTTCTTAAATATTACTATTTCCAAAATAATTTACAGGCGAGATAGAGGCGATGGATTCCGAGGATGATGAATTGGTACCAACCGTGAGTGTTGGTGGCAAGACCGTCGCAATCACCGACGTTACCGATACTTTGATTGCTGAAATGACGCCCATAGAAAAGGAGTCTTATATCCAGACGTATCAGGAATATTACTCGCATATGTACGACTAGACAAAGAACAACGAGAGTCGTCTTCACAATGCTCTGTATAAGACTGATATTGATTTGGTATCGTTGTTCCCTGTAATATTTTGTATAGCCACAAAATATATATAATTTTTGATAATGATGCAATGATCTTTCATAATATTCCTGACAGGGATCATCTTGTATGTATTTCTCTGTATTGATAAATGTAAGCAGATATATGTAATCACTAGAACATTCGAAGGATTAACCGGTTTGAAAAAAGAAAAGATGGGTGCGTTTTTATAGTTTCATATGTATTTTCTAATATAATTGCAACTGAACAGTACCGTCAATCAACAGTTCTTTACTAATAAACAATTGAATGTGTGGACCGTAAAATATAAGAAATTAATTGGGACAAATAATATACCATGTCACTTCTGGTAAGACGGGAAATTCTTAAACTTAACCAAACGAATTAATAAGTTTACTTGAGATTCTTTTTTTTTTGTTCGTCTCGCAGCGAATTTCTGTCCAACCACCACCATTGCACAGAAATTCCGAGACGATTTTTTTATACTTAATTATCTTTTCGCTTTTTTTTGTATTTTTTCATTTTTTTCTTTAATAGTAGTTCCATAATATTACAATATAGTTAATTTTAAGTGTTTTTCTTTCATCTACATTTTCACTGAATCCAGCTCGTTCATTGAAAATTACGTTAAAAGAAACATAATTTTTTTTTAAATTATTTAAAATAGTTTTAATTTGTTTCTCTGTATATTTTCAATTATGTATAATAATTAGTTTTAGATGTTTGAAAGACAAAATTTGATTTTAAAGACGAAAAACAATCCACCATGAGCAAAAAGCGCAGCATTTTTTTTTTTAAATAATTACAAGATAAAAAGCGCTAATCTTTCACTCTTTTTTTCTCTCTCTCTCTTTCTAATTTATTCTGGTTCATTTAAGCGCAAACGAGCAAAGTCTTCAAATATGATATTATCATCGTCATCGTTGGCGTAGCAAGAGTTCTCGTACCGTGCCCTGTCGATGCTCTTGCTTTTCTTTAATATGGCATTTTCTCTTTCCATGGCACCTGCAAAAGGAAAAAAAGAAACACTTGAATAAATCCGAATTGAAAATTTAAACTCAGTTTAATTTAAATTCTGAATTGAATCTTTTGTCTAAAAATAAAAATAAAATGTCTAATTAAAATAAGAATTTTCTAAGCGACATACCAGGAGCCGGATGCATCAGTTTGAATGGAACATCGGTGACCAGCTCGCCACCCAAAGTACCGCAATTTATCTTCACTCGGATGGAATAAGAAATTACGATACCTAAGGCCTCAGCCGGGCACTTGCCCTCGGCTACCAGAGTTGAGGATGCTAAATTTACGTCATCATCCTAAATGAAATAACAAAGATGGATTTCTCAACATTTTCAACATTTTAAAGTAATAGACTAATAAAATAATTATATTTAACCATTTTAAGCCATTATTCAAGTTTGTTACGCACTTTGAGATGCCCGTCGAGAGCAATTCCACGCCGATCTTTGTTGCTGCTGGCCAAAGGCACAAGATAGAATTGTTTCGTGAAGGATGCACCCGGGGTGATCGGACAACCCTCGCGAGTCTCCAAGCTAGCCACGTGTCGCGAAAATTGGGTGTTTACCATAGTCACCTCGCAATGCTGAACCACGTACAGCTGCGGAGGAGAAATAACGATAGTAAAGTGCGACAAGATTTTTTAAAAATTTTTATTTTAATTTTAAAATATACCTTGATGTTCTTCACCGCCTTTCGCGAATTGTTCGTAACTGTGACATTCGCCGCAACTTTCTCGCCATGATAGTAGATTTCTCTGTCTAATGTGACTTCCAGATTCAGTTTGCCCTGGGAAAAGGTAAATCCCTTGGAGACCAAAGAGCTGGGAAGTCGGCGGCCTCGCATCGGTGGAGCGAATTGCAGCTTCTTAATGGCTAATGATACAGAGGATCTTTTGTGTCCCTGATAAAATAAAAATCCGATTTTTGCAGAAACTCTGCTTAATTTTATTACATAGTTATCAATTTATTTTTATATTGTGCATTAACTTTTTATATTCATATATATCTTATCTCCTATTTCAATACCTTGTCTTCTTCGTTGTCTCCAACAAATATTTTCACAGCATATTCGACTCCTAAGGGTTTTCCTTGATCATCATCACCGGGTTGAAGGGTGACGGAGCAAGGAGCCGTCTGTGGGAAAAGGAACGTAAATGGATATGCATTCGAACCCAAGCGCTTCAACAAGCGATCCTGAATCGATGTAGTCTCCTGTTTCTCCTTCTTCTGCGGTATTATCTGATCGCGACACAATACTAGCTCCTTGCTGAATTTGACCCCCATAACTTCATCCTCTTCACGTCCATATCGGTAAGTTGTCGAGACCTAAACACAATATAACGTTATATATTAATAGGAAATGTGTTGAACATCCTTGAGGAATCATCTGAGAATATTTTACGCGAGAACACGCTGAATGTTCTTTATGTTTTACCAACCTGACCAAAAACTTTGCGCCCTTGAAGGTAATCGTTTTCCACGACGATAACACCGTCGATCGGATCAGTGTGATCTAGATGATCGATAAAGTCTCTCTTGCCCAGATATACCGTAATTTTGCCTGAGCAAGATATTTTTAACAAGTGATTATTAAAGATTAAAGCTTATTAAGGAAGACAAATTCTTAAAGTAGCTCGAGCGTACTCACCATTAGGAGTGGTCTTCTTGAATACCTTAACGGTTACAATAAAGACCAAAAACAATATAGGGAACATCTGACGTTGTTTTTTTTTTCCTAAACGAACCAAGTGATTTAGCAGAGAAATTTGTTTCCCCGCCCAGAAGTGACAGTCCCCGGCAGTCGGTCTGGATCCTCATATAGTCTTGCCCGGGGCTTCATTTGCCTCGAAGCCGTACTACTAATAATACTGTTAACGGGATTACTTCGTTATAAAACTAATTTAAGAGGATTGCGAGTTATATGTGCCATAGAGAGATCGGCGTGTACATTTTCGATCATTGCGCTTAAATCATAAATCGTATTCAACAACACGTGGTAACGCAAGTTTGCAAGTATTGTATACGTAATACACTTTATCGCAGAGACGAAGAATATTCTTGTACAAAGCATAAAGTAAATTATTTGCAATAATTGTCTATTGTACAAAAGGACGGTAACAATTCTTTTCCATTGGTAGGGAAATAAATAGATTCACGCATCTTCAGTCTTAAGTTTATTTCGATAATGAATGTTTACACAATATAATATGGAGGTATTTTCTGCAGTTTGAACAAAATCCCCTGAATTTTGCAATCGGTCGCTCGTGCATATTTCCACGATTTTCTTTAATGATAAATGATACCTATCACGAATAGATATTACTTAGCATTATTAATTAAACCTGCTTATATTTCTTCGTAATTTATTTTTTTTTTACATTCAAATCGATAGACAGTCGATGTAACATATACATACTTTTCTGTGTTACGTGTGTGGGCATGAACACCATCGGCGTAATGATGCTCCTAAAAATATTGTGGTAACTGAGAGACACTTTCTTTCTTTTCTTTTGCGCAATATGAAAAAGGCAGTAGTAATTCGAATGCCCCTCGAAATCGTACGAGAATAGTCTTCCTCGACAGTCGTGACCATAGGCATATAGTCGATCGAAAATTATTTTACATTGTGCTTACAAAAATTTTCGACGCGTTTCACTTGGTGCTCTAAATGCTTTTTTTATATTCGGCGGAACAGAAATTTTCACGCTAGAACACAAAAAAAATGCACGCAGCCACCAAGACTCGCAGGATCCTTATCCTAATCGAGTAAAAAAAAAAAAAAGAAGAAAATATCGCGCGCAGGATGTAGTACTGTAGTACGTACAACATAATGAGAATTGCTACAAACTATAAAAAAATTTTTTACGACGGCGATAACAGTAAATAATAACATAGTAATAGTAATAATCGTGACAAACATGTCTAATAATAGGCACAGTTAAAGAGTACGGTATATAGTTTATATTCATTACTCAGCACTTTTTTTTTTAATTACAACTACAGAAATTCGTTGCTACCAGGGAACAGAAATGCTGTGCGTGACGAGATTTTATGAAATCTTTATTCCAAATAGTTACGCTTCACAATGCCTTCGTACAATGCCTACTATAATCTACAATATTATCCCGACACTTTTACACTTCTCGTAACGTTTATATCTTAAATGAGATCGTTCTTTTTCTTTTTACAAGAATTTTCAATAAAATGCGTAAGAAAAGTGATAACTGCAAGAAATATTTAATTTTACCATTTTATATTTAAAATGAAAAATTTTTTAGCCAAAGGAAATATTTTAAAGTGATGCGAGCGCATTGTAACTCGCGAATTAATCAAAATTAATTCATTATTATCAATTTAACAAGTTATTATATATATGTATATATATATATATATATTAATGTATCCTCGTAGATTTCAGTTTACAAGTCGTAGAATTATTTAATCAGTTAATGTACGCAATCATACATCGAATTCTAAAAGTCTTCCCTTTCTTCGCCGAGCAATTAAGATTCAAGAAAGACAATCCTTTTTATTTGCGAATGCACATTATCTTCTCCCTCAAAACTCGAAAAATGCCATCTTATACGTTTGTATGCTTAGAGCATTGGTTATATTGAGCAATATCTAAACTGTTATAGCGTCAAGATGAACGAACAAAAACTTATACTTTATTTAGTATTCGACACAATGCTCCGTCTGTATAACAAGCACAAAATCTCCAAAATTTTCACCAGTTTTACAATATTCCAAAGAAGCTAAGAGAAAAATATATTCATGTGACAAGCTAGAAAGAATCTCTCAAAACACACACACACACACACGCACACGCACACACACACACTCTCTCTCTCTCTCTCTCACTTTCTCTCTTTCCCTCTTTTTCTCTTTCTCTCTCTTTTAGCTGGATATTCAAGCCACCCAATAATTCCATTCAATGTTCACAACGCTTTTAGAATTATTCATCTTTGTGGTCTGGCACATGTTAAACAAGGACGATGTTCATGAGCGTTGCGAGCGCCAAATAGAACGCACCCATAGTCTTACACTGTGTACACATATTGTATTTTTAATCGTAATAACATTTGTACATAAGTAGAATCAGTTCCCTGATACCAGCGCACTTCTAATGTCGAACAGTACAAATATTGTTAGTCTCGAAAGTATACATGGTAGATTTTCATAATATGTTTACAATTCACCGTAATTTGCGCTCTCTCTCTCTCTCTTTCTCTCTCTCTCTCTCACACACACACATACACACACACACACTCTCTACGAACTTACGTTACTAATCATTTTTTCTTCTCCTTTCCTTATTTTTCTTTTTTTTTTAGTCCTTTTTTATTAGACATTGCTGAAACCATGGTTTATCTTTTTAGAGATGATTCCCGAAGCGAGGCGGCGCTGCTGACCCCGGCGCAAGCAAAATTTGTCTCACACAGTAAAAATCTGTAATACAACGAAATATTTTTTAAAAATTTATTGATAGATTCTGCTTCATGATACCTCATTAATTTGACGTTTTATTTTTCTTTAAAAAAGAAAGAATATTCGTGAAACTTACCTAATGTTCCTCACAGAAATGTCTTCTTATAAATAAGAATCTTTTCTTATGATAGATCTGGAAATATAAAAATCACGTATAAAAAGAACAAAACGGGTACGAAATACAGACGTTATTCTTAGAGCTAAATTCTTACAACTCGGAGCAGCTGCGGACTCGAATCTTTTCTGTATCTGATCATATGTAAATTTAACAAAAGCGTCATACTGTTCGGAGAGCTTTAAATGTAAGATCTGATCATACTCTTCTCGGATTTGCGTTTCTTGTTCCTTGAGCATTCGCTCGCAGATTAAGCCAACCTAGAAAATCAATTTTATGAATATATCTACAAAATTAAAATTTTTATATTCCTATAATAAACGACATTTATTTTTAATAAAATAATCCCAATGTAAACAGACAGTAGATATCTTTGTTGAAGAACGCAGATGATTAAAAGATTCTACCTGTCTAAAAGTGAAAAGTGGTTTTTCCTTTCCGCTAGTGTTATGACTAAAGGGAGTTAAAGAGGAGCCAGATGGACCCGAAGGACTGGAAGGTCCCTCCATGTCCGATGAATCGCCGCTGTTGGTTTGGGATTGAAAGTGCAATTGTTTACGTCGCTGCAATCTGCGGATTTCTTCTCTGATGTTGGCTGCCATCTTTTCTGTATAAACAAATGTCCAATAACATTTTTTAAATATATTATATATATAT
>JAJVSH010000101.1:660986-711342 GCA_021460005.1 Tetramorium alpestre
ATATTTTTTTATAAATTAATTCTCTTATTACTATACACAGAGAAAGTATTTTACGAAGCAGATAACTGTCACGAGAGATATTTTAATATTGTATATATTGCAATTAGTTTTGAAAATTTAGTAAATTAATAAATTACTTTTATATTCCACGTTTATTGAAAATGTTAAACAGTTTAGAAATTTTTTAAGTCAGTGTCTTTATAAACAACAAAATTGCGCGAAGGACCGCGTTTCTTACTAAGGAATATAGGAACGAACGTTCTATCATATAAATACAAAAATAAAATTTTTAATTTACTAAATGATAAATGTTAAGAATCGGCATCAGTGGCATTTGCTATATTAGAAACTTTGTGTTGTCGATTGAAACTTCGTTAGGCGAAAAAAGATATTTTACTAAAATATTTAAATGGGGAATTGTGACTCCAAACATACCGAAACGAAACGATATACGTAAGTTTCCACGCACATTTTCTCTCTAATATCATGTACGTGGTATATTGTTTCTCGTTTGTCAATGCGTGTTACCTTATAAGATACAAAATACATTGTAGATGTAAGATCTTCCATGGGAAATCACTCTTCTAATGTATAAAAACTCTGTAGTTTTACTTATGAAAAGTTCCGTACCGGTAATGAAGATTACACTGATATGCTTATAATAAAGATAAGGATTTATAATTTATATAAAGAAAAAAAACAATGATCTACGCTTATAAAGTAACGGTATATACAGCTGTCCAGAATTCAAGATTTATTTTTATTATGTAATTTGCAATAACAAACAACGATTATGTATTTCGTGAAGATTCACAAAGTAATTGTAAGGTGAACTCTATGTGCAATTATCTCCATACAAAGTAGCGCAAGATTTCTCACGTTAATCCGCATCTCTCTGTTTAAATTAGATAAATATAGATATATGCTGGAAAAAGGGGGAGTATTCGAGCATAAAATGCATATTACGGTTTGCAGACCATCAAAGAAATTTTCGAAATGACAAAGTGCTATTGGACAAGATGATGGACGGTGAAGATATCCTGCAATTGTACAAAAGGCGGAAATAAAACGCGGATCTTATTCTATTTGATTCATACACTTTGCGCAGCAATTAAAGCAACGAAGCCTTTATATTGTTCCAGGTTGTGCTTTCATTAGGTTAAAGAGATTACGCTGCCAAGTGTAAGCATTAAAAAAAAAAGAAGAAAGAGGCAGAAGACACATTGAGCATTTTCTTGAGATTATATTTTGCTAAGTTCCATAAAGCGATGTTGCTACTACATTTCATCCCTTTCTCTTCTCTCTCCCTCTCTCCCGAATATCAATATTGTTGTTCTGCTTTTATCTCTGCACAAAATAATAGTGCCAATGTAATTGTAAAGTTACATGTATTATATATCCGTGAATATTTGTACGTGCGTTATACTATTAATTATATAAATAAGTATTATTATATGTATATCACATAAGTAGACTCGCATTTAACGATTTGCCTATATATCTTACGAGTCTTGAGTTCTAAGATTTTTATGGCTTATCGATTTCTTCATTTTCAACACCTTTCACTTGTGTATATGTTACTGAACTGTATTTCTCTATATATGTTAAATGAAGTAGCCGTATAACATGTACTGTACATGTATAACGTCATAATTTAGCAACTGTAATTAGCTAATTCGTTCTCATTACATCGTTTGTAACGTCTTACGACTTACTTAAATGTCAAATCTCCATTATCGCACATTTAATACTAAACGCAGTTATGTAATTAAATTAATTTAGTTAAAACTTAACACTTCTTCGGTAGGAGGTAGTTTTATTTAGTATTAAATATGCGAATATGATCAAAATTGTCGCATGCTTCGTAAACTATTGAAAATTGAATCGTAATAATTATTTTTTAATACATATTTAATCGTAAGTCAAGAATGTCGTACCATGATCTCTTTGTTAACGCGCGATACGCGAGAATACACTCGCGCCAAAGATGATTTGCGAAATTAGAAATGGCTTACGCGTATATCTTTTAGCATTGTTTGCAAATGTTAGATTATTCAGTAGCCGCCGACATATCAATTATTTCTGCGTTCTAATAATCAACTAACGTTTGGTACTGTGAAAACCTCCGTGTACCGTGTATTTGGGTATTAATTCTGCACAAAAGGAGGCGTCTATCATGTCAGAGTAATCTTTATTGTCCGCGAATAGGCAATAGGTGTATGTTGTAAAAAAAAATTTGCAACTACTATGGCTGTGTGATAAAATTTTTATTCAAGCGCTGCAATTATCCCTATATATCAATTAATAATCGTTATCATGTATTTTTTCCTTCAACATAAACTTTAAGCTTCTGTTTTTCATTACGCAGCAGTTCCACCTAGAAAGGGACATTTCTTTAACGTCTATCGAAAATCGCTCGCTAATCAATCTTGCAATTGTACATATATGTTATCTTGATTTTTTTTTCCTTCGATTTTCAATGTAATGAAATTTGATGTTTGATGTTGTCACTGTAATTTATGATTCACCACTTCTATTGTTATTATTAGACAATAACATAATCTATTATTAATTATACAATCCATTATTTGTTATTGTACGAATTGTGAATTGCGCGTATGATGACGATGATATTTGAATTTGGATTTGAAGATGGAACTTAGCAAATTCTCCGTAAGAAAACAAAGTTAATAAAAGTATACCTCCACGCTGAGGTTCAACGTGTCACAAATTTCGTTTCTATATGATTATACACTTTATATAAATATATCTATTTGTATGCTATAGTATGTATGTTTTTTCTGAAAGAGCGGAATACGCACCTCGCAAAAATCGCGATAAGATCTCTTGGCTTCCCATTTTAAAGTAAGAATCTTTGTCGCTGGAAGACCGTCGTGATCGTATGTGAAATACATTAATTTGCAAGTTCTTTCCCTTAGATTGTACATACACGTTTCGACGTGGTTGGATTGCGAATTAAAAGTGATTAATGATGAACGGTATTAGAGATTTCATTCTCGTTCGCAAAGACTATATTATCCTGTAATTTGTTACAATACGAACAAACATCTGGCGGGGGAGAAAAGATACTGTAAAATTTAATTACTACAACTTAAAAGCGTCGGAACGAACATTGCGAAGGTTCTTGCTAATTAATGAGTATGTCAGATATTTTAAGTCTGAAAATGAAAACTTCTTTCATTGTATTATATAGGATAAAGGTTGCGATGTAACGGTCGCCATGAGCTCCCACTTACACAAACTATTAATAGTGAAATGCGTCTTATCGAAGACGTAAATGGTTCATCGATATTAGACAAAAGATTTTCTTTTTTTAAAAGTATGACGTAATACGCTCGACGTTATGTAATGTTATGAATAGAAACAGTGTGCACACGTGTTACTTGAAAATGAAAATCTTTAGCAGAGTTTTGTATATCTATTTTAAAATCAAAAGTTTTTAGCTAATTAATTATTTTGTACTCATCTGTTACTTTCAATGTATTCGACACGTGTAATTTGCAATTATAAAGATGTATGTCAATGCTTTTGTAATTTTATTTTTTATTTTACGTATCTCGATTGTTAAGCTCGTTTATTGTTGCAAGTTGTTAAATGAAAATGTTAAACTACACGATATCGAGACATATATGTATATAAATTAAAATAAATTAAATTTTAAAAATCTTTAAGTTTCTAAGATCTTGGAAGTTTAACAAGAAGAGTTTCTGAAAAATTTATAACAAAAATTAATATATGATAAAAAGATAAAACATTAGGATGTTCTACATGTAAAGATTACAATTTTTAAGAATATGTTAATTAGATCGATTAATGTTAACGTTTTTACGATATTATTCGAACGACATGACGTGGCGACCGTTTAATAAATTAGTCTTTAGATGTTGTAATGAAAGTCTTCGCATGTGGAAAATTCATGAAGCCATTCACATGTAAGTTGCCAAGATCGTTGATATGGTACGATCCATTGCGATAAACTGTTAAACAGTTAAAAAAAACACAAAAATTGATAAACACATAGTCCACGTGGTTTGCAAGTGATAAATTTACTGTGACGTTTGCAAACGCCCAGTACACTATTCCGAGAAAATAAATGCTTGTCGAATAGTCTATTGCGCAACACACGATATTGTGTTAATTGTGTACAATTCCAAGAGTGTAATATTAAATGTAATTCAATGTACATTGTGCGAAACGCTGTATAAATATTTCTAAAAACATAAAATATATTATAAAATATTTTCCCGAAATTCACAGGTTTCTCCGTTTTTTTTTACGTGATCTTTTTTTTTGATCCTTCTGACATTTGTTTAAAACTTTTACATATTTTATTTACGTTATTAACATTTGATTATTGTTCTTAGATTATAACGTAACCACAGATAAAATCGTTGATTTTTTTTCAATAAATTTGTACTATGTATCTATGTATGTTGAAAATCAAAGTATTTCTTGGTTATCTTTGATCATCGAATTTGTGTGAATATATTTGTTTTAATTATTAAAAATAATTATTATTTATGCTCACGATACTCTTGAAATCTGATGGAAATCTCGCTACGTTTCTTTACTCTGAAATTTTTGAGCTTCTCATTACTCGTAAGCTGTAATTATTAAAATGTTTGCCTTGTTATTATTGCAATGTAGACAAAGTAGCCCACAGAAAAGAAATAATCCTGTTTACCGTATTCGCGGTGAATACAATACTTCTTTCAAGGGACAACTGGGGATAATCCTTAGGAGTCGAAAATATTAATTTCTTATTGTTAGTCGTAAAATCCAATTTGTCAGTCTTCGTTTGTTCTGTGGGAGAAATATATAATACTTTTGAAGTAACGCTTAATATTCGTCAAAATCAACCGAACAGTATTCTAATAAAAATGATATGCCAAAAAAAATATTTTCCGTCAATTACATAAACTGATTAAATAGATTTGAGCGATCTATCATCAAAATTATATTAGAATAATCTCGTACTTGCGTAGCTTGGATCAATCTTACGCCGTTTAACTTTATATTTATTATCAGGCATTACTTCGTCGTCTATCGGCATCGATATCGTCTCGAGTTTGCAAAATTCTGAGGGACGTATCAGTCTAGAATTAAATAATAAATTTTTGTACAAAATTATTATTACAATTCTTTTGAAGTGTCAGTTATATACTTGCTGTATATAGTATCATATATGCACCTTAATAATTCCATAATATCGTTTGAGATCAGTTGCAATTTTCCTAATTTTGTTAAGGCGTTCTCCACCTCTTGTTTGACATTTCCTCCTTGGTTAAGATCAATTTCCGCTTTGATAGCGTCAATTTCGTTTGTAAGATTGATCAGTTCGAAATTTCTTTCCATATCTGGATGGAATCATCTTCGATTTAACGCGCGCATGCGAGAAAGAAGCCAATTTCTTTAAGACTCCGACCGTACTTTGATTAATTTAATCGACAATTAATACTAACTAACTTTAACTTAGCAAATAATACTATTTCATTGATAGAATTATTAATTTTTATGGTTTAATATTTGAGAAAAGGATTAGATCAGAGATGATAAATTATATAGTTAGATTTTGTATTTTAAGTAATTTAGCCGGTTAATTTAATATCTTTCTCTCCGATTAACTTAATCGAAGTTCGATCCAGAAGTTGCTCTAGATATTTAATCCTTATATGATCATTAAATAATCTTTATATCCCGCCACCTTTACAGTTCAGCCTTCGCTTCGCACAGTCCATAACGAAAGGATGATGTTGAAAGATAGCAGAGAATTGATGTTGGTGCGAGAATTGCCATACCTTTTCGCACAACGAATCCTCCAGTGACCACACTTGATAATTTAATTCCTCCTAAATTGAAAGACAAAAAGTATCCTGTGCATTTGAGTAAGACGATTCAGCAATTTGATTACATTCTAGTAAATGATCGGTTCGCGACTTTAGCTTGATAAAGATTAACTTTATACAGCTTAAATTTATAATTATATTTATACTTAAATTTGTCGTACAACTAATATCTTTTACAAATTAATTCCACGAATAATTGTTTGAAAATTCTTTTCTATCTTTGAAAAGCCCAGTCAACACAGCTAGCATCAGTTACATTACATCTATAATTTCGCACTCAACAATATAAATGTAATATAACATGTGTTATATTACATTTACATTGTTATTTCAAAAATATTTCAAGAGTATTATACACTTCTTCCGCAGAACAAATAAAGACTGACAAATCGGATTTCATGACTAATACGAAGAAATTGATATTTTCTGTGTCGACTGAGATTTACTTAAAATCTTATTGGTTTATCACCAGCTTTTGTTTTTCTTCCTCCAGGATCTTTTCCCTCTCCAGAAAGTTATCCCGGTACATACTTATGGCGTCCTTCATGATTTTCAATTCTACACTTTTGTCTCCGTATGCGATCGGAAGACGATTAGTGGCAAGATTTTTCGCGTCGTTCGTGGAAGCGACGTTCACCGAGTCAATCATCTTTGTCGCTCGTCACGTCAAAGCAGAATGGAATTACCTGAAATGACAACTATATATAATATATTATTGCTACAAAAATGCGACTACGTAAACAAAGCATTGCAGTGGCTTACGATTCGATGCAGATTTAATTTAAAATCAAAGACGTTCTTCGCCAAAGTCGATTTGGTCGAGATTCGATCTCCGCGGAGTGTCGTTGCGCGATTGGTCCTCTTCGACCAATAAGTCCGCGCCTTCGTCGAACCAGCGAATAAGGAACCGCGATGCGCATTGAGAACCACGTCCCTTGCGAGTCCCATCGTTCCTTTTCCTCTGGATGTAAACAAAGTTCAAAACACGGGACAGCGAGCGCACGCGAGATCTCAGGGCGTGATTACGCTCGCGCGTTCCGAAGCCTCTGTACGAGCCCTGTACGTGTGTATTGGACGCTTACACGCGGAAACAAACTGGCCATGAACTCGAACGGGATAAAGCTGCTGAAGAAAGCGTAAGTTTCTTCCGTACTCACGATTTCCGAAGAGCAAATTCCGACCATAACCTCGAGATATATTTCAACAACAATCCGATATATCGGGACAAAGTGGAAATGTATCATTATAGCGGCTCCTTTCTCTAATCTCTCTTTTTGCGTTCGTAGCGACCCGTATCCGCAGGGGATGCGGTGTCAGAAGTGTCTGGAGATGGGCCACTGGAGTTACGAGTGCAAAGGCAAGAGGAAGTACTTGCACAGATCATCTCGCACCTCACAGCTGAAAAAGGCTCTTCTGCAGAAGCAACAGGATGACAATAAGTATGTTACATTCTTCTGATTCTTTGGCTATCTATAAACGTCTCCTTAGAATGTTCCTTACTGAGATTTTTGGAGGAAGAAAAAAATATATATATATATATTGTGGTCGAAAGAATGTTTTACTTATATCCATTTGTACCAATATAGATTAATTTTAATCTCCGTTCAACTTACTTTCTATCTTTTTCTAGTTCTAAGAATTAGAACTAGAAAACAAGATTAGAGTTAGCTCTCCATTTAGCAACACAAGCCGACACAAGTTGACACAAACATAATTCTGTCTTTGTTACTCATTGAACGTTGAAAAAAGATAGAATGATGCTTGTGTCGCTAAATGGAAAGCTCCCTTAATCTACATTGGTAGAAATTAGAACTAGAAAACAAGCTTACAATTAATTTACGTTGGTAGAAAGGTATATTAACAAGCTTGATTACTTTAGACAATAATGTTTTTCTTTCTTTGTGGCAGATAAGCAAAAAGAATTTATCAGATATTTTTGGAAAAATGATCTCGATGCAAAACGAAATATCTTAAGCATGTTGGATAAACTTGATATCTATTTAATGCTGTGCTATGTTACTTTTCAGTCAGGAACAAATTAAGAAAGTAAAGAAGAATCACGTCAGGAAGAAAATAAAGAAGGAGGAGTCCAGCAGTTCGAGCACGTCGAGCTCCTCCAGCAGCGAAAGTAGTAGTGAAAGTAGTAGCAGTAGTTCCTCGTCGGACAGCGAATCGGACTCTAGCGACAGTGTATCTAGCAGCAGTAGTAGCAGTAGTAGCAGCAGCAGCAGCAGTTACGGCTCTTACAAAAAGAAATAGCACAGTTCGTGAGATGAGCCGCGAAGAAACCTTCCGGCTGTCCTGTTCCGCTTTTGACGAAATGATCAGTGTTCTAGCTGAACGCAAGCCATTTTGCCTTGGAGCGGAATAATTCGAGCGAGGAAAGAGCGAGCTGACGCGAAATAGAATACTTGTGACAGAATTCTTTATGCCTCTTGTACAAGATGTATGTATAATTTGTTGACAAATGATTTTTACCTCAACGTAAATGTAAGACATGCTTGCTTAAGATAAAAAATTCGATGATTACTTTTTATTTTTGGATTTTATCACAAGACGATCGTTACATTTCTGCTATTCAGCTTTTGTAACTTGTATGATACATGTGTCTCATTATTAGAGTCCGGACGTTCGGGCTCGATTCCAGGTCGCGCGCGGAGAACCGTTGTGTGCGAGTGAATCGAGTGCCCCTCGCTAGAATGAGATAACAATAGCCGACTGTCGCGTCGGCAGTCATCGCGTCGCGCCGGCTATTGTTATTTTGTTCTAGCGGGCACCCGACTCACTCGCACGCAGCGGTTCTCCGCGCGCGACCCGGAATCGAGCTCGAACGTCCGGACTCCACTCATTATATATCATTTTCTTCATAATATTTGCGAGATTGCGCGTTGCTTTAATAATAATTATATTGTTTCTTTCATAAAGGCTTTAGAATTTTTGATATTGAATGTAAATGTAAAAATCAATTGCTAGTTATTGTATAGAATTGATATTCAAATATAATCTATTATTTTTGGTACTGCTGTATGCACATGATAGATATATAATAGATATATGATAGAAACGATAACTGATTTAGAAATATAATTTAATTTAATGAGGGAATCGCAATGTATTTGTATACCAATATTCAACATTAAAAGATATTAATCAGCGCTCTGTTAGATTATACATTTTAACGCCAATGTGTGGATACAAAAATTTTATGTATGGAACAGAAAAAAAAGTCGCTGTTTTGTTACGTATAATTCAAAATACATGTACAAAAATACAACGCCGCTTTTTTGGGGGAATTAATCTTCGATACCTTCGGGCAGAGTCTGCACTATTACTTTCCTCCTTGGCTCATAAACAAAATTGTTTGTCTTGAATATGTCACTCTCGTAAAACGGATGTAGATTGTGAATATCAATTTGCTTCGCCTGCAAATATAAAATACTGATATTAATGTGAAATGCGCATTATCTTCTACATAAGAATATAAAAATGAATGAAAGTTGTGTGAACATATTTAAATAATGTAAGATAAGATTCTTATGTAATCTATTTTTTTAAACTAGATAGGACAAGATAAAGTTTTCTAGCCCATTTTGACATAATTTTTAATTACATACTCATATAATTCACATATTATTTCCATACGTATCAAATTTAGCGTAATCATTAACATTACCCGTTCCAACAGATCCTTTTCCGAGATCTCGACGGTCGTAATACGTCCGCCATGTAAAGCTTTTTGAAATGCCAGAGTATCCAATGTGATTTGCCGTAGTATGTAATACAGAAGTTCACTGTGATCTTTCTTGTACGATAGATATTTCTGGAACGTCTGTAACGAGATGTGCGCGTATTAAATATAGTATTTAAAATTGCAAACAAAAAATACATACGCAGATTGAAAGAGCATCCAAACAAACGGAAGTGAAAAAATACCTGACGCATAGATTTCATAACGGAGTATTTCTGCGTGTCAACAAAACTGTCGAGGATTATTCTGATGGCCAGGTTCATATCACTCTCTTGAACGTGATCCCTCAGATGCATCTTGGCACTAGCCTCAGCCATACGAATAATGCTCTCTATATGGCGCACGGTGATCGGCAAACTCCCAGTTGCCTAAAACGTAATGATGGAATAAAAATGATATATCGCGATGCTTCAAAATCTTTTTTACATTCGATAGTACTTGATATTTTTCTTATTAATCTTTTTTTCAAAAACAACAGATGACATTCTTCTTTTATTGACTCACCAAACTTTCCTGTCTCAACTGGCTGTACAATTTCGCCACTTTATCCTGATCGATGCTGGTTAGTTTTGGATGTACGTTCTGTTTCGCGTAAACGATATACTTTTTTAGAAGATCTTGTGGAATGCACAAATGTTGCGTGGCGGGATCCAATACTACTTGTGTCCTTTCCGATTTTTCCGAATTATCCGTTGGATGATGTTTGATATGTGAATTTACAACAAACTTGGCCAGATGACGATCCTGCATAGGATCAATCTCGTCCTTGACTATGCATAATACATCAAATCGCGAGAGAATTGGCTCTGATAGATCCACCTGTTAAACCCAATTTAATATATTAAATATATACATTTATTATAACAATTATAATTTATTCTACATATTCGTGATTTTATGATCTTAAGAAATATATTCTAATTTTATAATACTATAATTCTACATTTTTTTATATATTTATGATCATATATATTTTATATCTTATAATTTCATTTATGAGTTACAATGCAAATGCAAAAGTAAAGAATTCTAAAAGTACATACATTTTCTGCAAAGGTCATACTGGGGTCGTATCGACCACCGATAGGATTAGATGCGGCTATCACTGCGCATCTGGCGTGAAGAGATGTAACGATACCAGCCTTCGAAATAGAAATACTCTGCTGCTCCATAGCTTCGTGGATAGATGTTCTGTCCTGATCATTCATCTGGAAAAATTGGAAATTACATTGCAATTGCTTCTAATAACTATACTCATCAAATTATAACGTACAAATTATAACAATTATACAAATATATTTTCAAACTACATATAAAGTAGTCTATGTAGATATTAATATGAAAACTATAAATACTAATCTTTTTCTGTCTTTAACGATTAACAACAAACGATAACAAATTATGTGATACTTATTGATAATACTACAAGTATACAAATATAGGATAATATAGGATAAATTATGTGATATGCTACAAGTTCGTACTTTATCGAACTCATCAATAAGACAAATTCCGTGATCGGCGAGGACCAAAGCTCCAGCTTCCAAGGTCCATTCCCTGCTGATGGGTGATCTTCTAACGTAAGCGGTTAAACCAACGGCCGACGCGCCCTGACCTGTGGTGAAGATAACTCTCGGTGCCACCTTCTCCACATACTTCAAAAATTGCGACTTGGCGGTGCCAGGATCTCCGCACAGCAGAACGTTTATATCACCGCGAACCTTGTGCTTGTTACCTACAGGTTGCAACAAATATAAGTAATAAAAGAGAAAATGTATAGATTAACAAAGTATAATAATTTGAAGAAGGAATAGTTACCAGGGTTCTTCGGCTCGCCACCGAATATCGTCAACGCCAAGGCTCTCTTGATGTTCTCGTGACCATAAATCGAAGGCGCAATACTCGCGACTATGCGGTCTGCGATACGCTGATCCTTACTCAGAGAAAGTATACTCGAGATGTCTTCTTCTGTCAGTGATTCTACAATTTCTTTCGAATCTTTGACAAATAAATGATTAGCTAGTAATACTGTGGAGAATACCGGAAAGCCCTGAAATACAGAAGAAATGTAATTAGTTTTATCCCTGTAATAAGCTACTCTTGCAAGATACACGCTACAAGTGAAACAGATTAAAAATGTGATTGTCACGCAAGAAAATATAATTAAATTAATTTTACTTAATCTTACTTGTTCAGTGTTTAGAGAACCCTCGTAATTATTGGTATAGATAGCTGTAACGTCTATCTCGTCTCCTGGTTTGCAACGATCACAGAGATCGGACAGCAAAATGCAATCTTTGCTGCGCGGTATTCTGCCAGCAGGTATTCTACCCGGGGACTCTTGTATCGTTATCTTTTGGTAATTTCTATATATAGTTTGCTCCATATTGATCTGGAACATTAAATTGATTTAATCAACATCATTGAAACTCGCAATACATTCAATGTACACAGGTATTTACGAACAATAATTTTTAAATAATTAAATGTAACAAACATAGAATTCTTTAATTACCGTGAATGGACCAACACTCTGACACTCGGGACAAGAGCCTGGTTTAACTTCTGTGTTTTGAGATTGAACGAACGGTCCGAGAACGTAGTTGCATTTCGTACAGTCGTATTTTACCACCGACAATTGTGGCAGGACTCCCGTAGTCGCCGTTACAACTCCAAGAGTTCGAACCAATTGATTCAAGTGAAGTTTTCTATTATAATAAAGTAAAGACGATATAATTTCATACATGTTCTATTTGTATTATTGAGATTACAAACTTGATAGAATGATATAAATGTACAAGTATAAATTTTTACCTGAATGTGCGTAATTCTTCAATCAATGGCAATTCCGATATTCTCACATGAATTTCCGATGTGACTCTCTCGTAACTAGGGAAAATCGTAAGTACTAATTCCTTTGCCACTTCGTCAAATATTTCAAACATTTGAAATGGTGCTTCTGGTAAAAAATAGGCCAAGACATGTTCCTTACTGGCGAGAATGGGAAATTCCACTATGAAACTGGACTATTAAAATAAACATAAAACCAAAACGTAAAAACTTAAATAACAAATAAATATAAAATGTTGAAATTATATTTTATCTCTTTAAAAATAAGAAAATCTTATGTATAAATGTAAAATTGTCACACAAATTATAAAATACAATAATTCTCTAATTCTAAAGTATCATAGTCACATCCAAGTATAAAAAATTAATGAAATCAATGAGAAATAAATTATACAAACATATATTTTTTACTTAAAAGCTCTTATTACATTAGAATTATGTAAGATTCATGTAGTACCTGATTACTCTCGCACATGTGACGAATACGCTCTTTATACATGTATTGTCCCTTGGAATTTGTATGAGTGCGAAGGAAGCTTTTAAAACGATTCGAAATTTCTGTTCGTGGTCCTAGCATCATTACCCATTCCTTTACCGAGTGTCCTTTGGTATCTTCTAAGTTTTCGATGGATTCAATCATCTGAAATAACAAAAGACATTTGTTATTTTTAAATTATAAGATAATATCTCTATGTGAAATAATTTAAACGTTCTTACTTCCGCGTCTTCTAATATGCCAGTGGCAGCCTTTTCAGCCATACGACGCTTGCGTGCCTGCACGTCTTCCTCGTCAGTTTCATCTAAAAACACAAAGGAAAATATCTAAAAATATTTTTTGAACATTTTATTTTTATAAATATATTTTTGGAATTTTACACTATTACATTAGAATTAATTCAATTACTTATAGAATCAATTCAATTAATTTTGTACACAAATTGTTCTATAGATCAATAAGTGATAAAATAAAATTACCATAAAGAAGATCGCGGTCATCCCTTATGATACCAGCCGCACGATCTCTTTTGCGCATATCTGCTTCCGCGGCTCTACGTTCGTCTTGAGACATCTCTGAGTATTCTTCGTCATCCAATAAATTGGGATCATACCTGTCCAATGCTGACATAGGCCGATAATCTCTGTTACAATATACACAATTTTATTATTTTCAAGTATTTCTCTCACAGAATAATTAAACAAGCTATATTATTCTTCAAAATTTTCTAACATTTCTTTGTTACACATCAAATGTTGATGTATGCTTATTGAAAGTTACAGTTTACACATATTAGAATGAATACTTTAGAAATATAACATTCTTACGCCTCCATATTATCTCCGAATAATTCCTCTCCCTCTTCCTCTTCCTCATTATTAGCATTGTTTTCTTCATCAAGTAAATCGGATTCATCTTCAAATGGAGCATCTATATCGGGTGCAGGGGAGGTTTGTTGACTCATTGCATCGTGTCGTTCAGAATGTATAGGAGAACTTGGTTGACTCTTGTGTGTACATGAAATTAAATGTTGTATATGCTTCACTTTTCTAAATTATGAATCTAAACCATATTATCAATGCATGTATATATTGAGAATATGTATAAATTATATATTGTATACATATTATGTGTATTATAATATATATATATATATATATATATATATATGTATACATGTTTACAAAATTTTTATACATGATATACATATATTACATTTGTACGATTATCTTTTTTATTTACATTTGTAATTATGTTTTATTCGTTTCTATACGTGCGTGCATATACGTGTGTATATCAGTAATAATGCAGTATTTTTTTAGATTTACCATATTGCTGTTTACGATACGCTTTCGCCGTGACAGAAATCCTGCTTCTGTATTATTATAAATCGTTCGATGTAGCTACGAATGTTTTCCTACTTTTGTAACAGAACTTGCAAACTGTGAGAATCGAGTCGTCACACAAGCCGTCAAGCAAGCAGACATTACACTTGGCGGGAATACTTTGTAAAGAAATGTGACATAAAACGTGAGCAAAGGAAGATAAGCATGTCGCATGGAATTCCTGACCAGGTAAAATGTGATTGGTCAAACCGACAAATCGATTTCTATTTAACCTCGTAAGAACGTACTGGAACTGCACAAGAACAAACTTTTTCGCGAAAAAGTATGGATTAAAATATTACAATGCCATTTTAGCTATATTTTTTTTCTTTGAGAAATTCGTATGTTTCTCAAATATAAAAGATATTAGAAAGATTAAAAATAATATATTTCATGTAGCACATTTTCCAAAAAAATAAAAATAATTGCTATGATTAAAAAGAGAATTTATTTTTAGCACTTTCAATTGCCTGTATGTTCCTGCAAGTTACAAATAAGTTCGAAAGGAAATATCAATAGGGGAATATCTCTTTGATATTAAGTATTTTTTTTACTTTTTATTTTTAAAACGCAATATAATTTATTACAAAATATAAAACATATTTAATAAATTTCACATTTTGGATACATCGAGACAAATATTTCATATTTTTTAATAAAATATATATTAGTTAAACAAATTTATCACACACACACGTACAAATGTATAGTCGAGCTTCTAATCGTGAATTATACAAAATTATATAATAAGGAAGATAAAAATACAATGTATCAGATTGGGATAGCAAAATTAATTACTATGGAATGAAATGAAATGAAGCTACGTTCTAATCGTTAAGGTTTGATATATTACTACCGCTTCTACTTGTACCATTAGATAAGTTCAGTTTCGTCATTTCCTCCAACATGTAATCATCATCTACAACAAACATCTTATATTAATAATAGGAATTTTACGCAAGTTAAGACTGAATGTACTTTTCTCTATTGTCATACGTAAAACAAATTTATACTATAAAAAAATATAGTATTTTTATTTATATATATCTATTATGTCTATTTTATTATTAATTTGTACACTCATACGCGCGTACGCATGTACGCACGTACACAAGTTTATCTTTCCTTTGTTGTCTGACACATTACCTGACTCATTATCACTCAGTTGACGCGGTGAAAATTTACATCCTCGCGCCAAGTACTGTTTCAGTTTGCCAACACTAGCCAAAATTAAACCGAGAAATGGCGGTGATGGTTTTAACGGCCTCGACAGATATTCAGGATGAAATTGAGTAGCTACATAATAACTATGTCCTTCCAATTCGGCAATTTCCATTCGTATATTTTCATCGTCATCACGACCTACAAGAATATTGGATTATATATTTCATATTATCTTAATTACATAAACCAAGACCGCTCATTAGCTTTAACAAAAGATTATAATTTTATTGCCAGATGCGATTTACTCACCTACAAATTTTAAACCAGCTGCTTCTAAATCATTGACATAGTCTGGATTTATTTCAAACCTATGTCTGTGCCTCTCCTCTATAATATCTTTATTGTCGTACATTTTTTCTATAGAATAAATAGTTATAATTAAAAATATATCAAAAGAAAATTTAACTCGGTCTCAACAAATCCTATTACTTACTTAAAATAGAGTTATTGTTGCAGAATCGTGTTTGTCTTTTACCCAACCTCATTGTTCCACCCATTATACCTTGAGTATGCTCCGGCATATCTATCACTACAGGACTATTAGTATCGGGATCGATTTCCGTGGTGTTTGCTGTTTCAAGATGTAAGACATTTCGCGCAAATTCAATGACCGCCGCTTGCAAACCCAGACAAATCCCGAGAAATGGTTTATCGTTTAATCTGCACCATTCGCAGGCTTTCATCTTTCCTTCCATTCCTCTTTTTCCGAATCCACCTGGTACAATAACGCCGCTGTAATAAATACATTTTAATTTTTTATCGAAAATAATACAATCTTATATCAAGAATTATTAACATATCAAAAGGTAGAATATTATATTAAAATGTGCTTACTTGCTCTTGCAAAGCTGTTGCCAAGCTTCATGATATAATACTGGATTCTCCATTAATGTTATTTGTTCCAAATTAGCTGCTTCTATAAACTGTAATAATAATCCAACGATATACATACATACATACATACATACATACATACATACATACATATACATACACACACGTATATATATATATATATATACAGGGTGTTTGAAACAAAAGGTTTCACACGAAAGTTGGTGGTAGATCGGGTCAAACCGAAAAGAAAAGTCATGTATCATTTTACAAAATTCGCAATAGTTATTAAGTTATTAATTGTTAAAAATCGGAAGAAGGGATAGACAGCGCGGTGCGGAAGACGTGAGAGCGGCAATGGAGCGGCAATAGCAGCAGGAACAGCGAGCCCCCGCTCACGTCTCCCGCACCGCGCTGCCTATCCCTTCTCCCGATTTTTAACAATTAATAACTCAATAACTATTGCGAATTTTGTAAAATGATACATGACTTTTCTTCTCGGTTTGACCCGATCTACCACCAACTTTCGCGTGAGACCTTTTGTTTCAAACACCCTATATATATCATTAGATTATTATTACATGTGTGTATAATATGTATACAAAATATTTTTAATAATTGCGACACTCAACCGTCAAGTTCAATTTATATCCGGCCTCAATGGCAGCATGTTGCAATGCTTTCGTAACGGAGGCATAGGAGTCCTCGAGTTTTGTGTATTTGCCCACTAAAGCGATGTTAACATCTTTCCGCAAATGATCTACACGTTCAGCCAAGTCCCGCCATTTTCGCATGAAGAAACGCGGACGCGGTACTCCAATATTCAATTGCAATCGATCATTGAGGAACTCTATGACACCTTGATAATCCATAAGAAGCGGTACTCGGTATATCGATGTTAAATCGTGAACAGTTATGACCTAGTCATAAACCGAATCATAAAATATAATAACATGTTAATATATTTTCATATATGTATATATACTACAATATTGTAATATTAAGACAGATATTTTTTAATAATTACCTGCTCCGGAGCTACATGGCAGAAATTTGAAATTTTCTCCTTGACGGAATTACCAATAGGTTTTTCCGACCTACAGACTATAAGATCGGGCGACAAACCTAATCCTCGTAGTTCCCTGACACTAGATTGCGTCGGTTTAGTCTTAGGTTCACCCGTACATTTTGGCTAAAAGATGTTCATATTTTTACAATTGCTCTTGAGGAAATTGTTCCCGTAAAAATCATTCACGGTAATTGTATTGTAAAAATTACTCGCTCACTTATTATTGAGCATATTTGTAAAAGAGATATTTATATGGAGATGCAAAGATCATGAAATACATAAGTTACCTGTGGCACCAAAGACACATGGGCTACGCAGAAGTTTTCTTTCTTCACTCTAAACTGAAATTGCCTGAATGCTTCTACAAATGGCATTCCCTCTATATCTCCTATTGTGCCTCCCAATTCTACTATACAAACCTATAAAATATTAATAAATATTTTAACATATAATTAAAATAATCATTATAAATGTATGCATATAAACCTATTATTTAAGGAATATTATTAAAATCTATATTCGTATATCTAAATAATCTTGTGTCATTATCCAAATGTATATAATAATAATAAAAATAAAATTCACATATATTAACAATACCTCTGGTTTAGTTCCATCTTCCGTTACAGATTGATTCGCGACTCTCTCCACCCATTCCTGAATAGCATCAGTGATATGGGGCACCACTAAGAAACAAGATACTTCTTTTATTAACTTATATAACTCATCGTACTCATTAAACATCTGCAATATTATAAATAGACTTGTTACCTTGAACTGTTTTGCCTAAGTAATCCCCTCGTCTCTCCTTCGTGATAACGTATTGGTAAATTTTTCCAGTCGTTATGTTATTGTCCCTGTGAAGAGTGATGTCCAGAAAACGTTCGTAATTACCCAGATCCAGATCCACCTCCCCGCCATCGTCGAGTACATAGACTTCACCTGTTTTACAGAAAGGAAACTTTCCATTAAAATGCATATTTACAGAAAGACAGCAAGGATGGAACAAGTAGAAACAAAAACGGATGCGTCTACAGGAAACCAATAACATCAGAATGTTTTGCTTCCATGAATACCCACTGCATAACTGGCTGAACAATGAGACAGACGATAAGCCATAAGGCATTATGTTTCATTGGAATTAAAGACCATTCTTAGCAAGTGGCAAATATAACTATACTAGTAACCATTCATAATAACTGTAGTTTAACAGTTAAAACAAATAATTTAATAATAATCTCATCCTAATCAACTTAACATTTAATTTTATAGAAAATATTTACAATGACAATAATGTAATTATAAATAAAATGATTTTAAACGTAAGCTTTATACTTGAATTTTAACAAAAATTTTTTACATAAACTTTGATATAAATTTCGCATTGTACTCTCTTCTTTGATTTACATTTGTTGCATTTTTTTGTTTAAAATTTAAATATAAATACTTAATTTAATACTTAATTTAGTAATAATTTGTTCTAATCGTTAATCAATTTAATATCTAGTTTCGCAAGAAAATGTTTAATCAACGATAATATAAATAATAATAAAAAATAAAACATGATTTTAAACGTAAACTTTATACTTTAACTTTAATAAAAATTCTTTACATATTTCTATTATTTATAAACTTTAAAAAATAATAGATTTTTTCACATATATGCATATAGTTCAAGATGACAATTTCGTAAACAAATTAAAAATTTTTCTGCTCAGTTATGGATGAAACAAGGATATAAAGTTTAAGTTCATTAATGCAGCATCAGCTCAATTATTCCATCTGCGGTGATCGAGTACAGGAAATATACGTGCCGTAACTGGAAAGAGTCTGGGAAGAGACTTCAGCCTAACTCTGATTAATTTAATTGATGATTAATTTATCAAGCATTATTATTTCGTTAAAATAGATTGAATCTATTAATCTTCTTCTAATATTCATCTCCACAAATACTAATCTCGTTTAACTTGGTTAATTTTAATTTAACTTACTTTTTATCATTTTCTTTAATTCTTAGAATTAAAAACAGATAAAAATCAAGTTCAATTGAGATTAAAATTAATCTGCGTTGGTAGATATGAATATTAGACACATTGTTTAACATATGGAAAAAGCATCAGACTGGATGAGTTAGAAACATTGTTAGAAATATTTAGATGATTCCGCCGGTTGAATTAATCGCCGATTAAAATTAATTGGAGTTTGTAGTTAAAGTCGCTCCAAAAAGATGTTTTTGTAAAATGTACAGAGAAATGAATCGAGCTTAAAATCAAGAATCTCCTGTGCGTCTCGTTGCGTGCATCGTCGCACATGGTTTCGCTTCTTTGACTTCTCTGCGTTTGCGTTTAACGCGGATCTGAACGGACCTTTAATCCGCCAAAGTGACGACAAGAAAATGGCGACGCAGCACATGGTTGGAAATTTTACCGCCACAGAGAGAGAGATTACCGCGTCGTGGCTTCCAACGTCAGGCGATCTTTTCGCGCGACTTTGTCACACAACTGTAAGTCAGGTTCCATCCGGCCGGCAAGTCAATCCGTGCCCTTCGCTGTCGACGATGAAACAACCGGAGGCGAACGGGATTTTGGCGCCGGCGAGACTATTCGAATTTAACCTCGAGTGACTCGCGGTTTCTCCGTATCTTTCGATGAAATATAACAGTAAATAAATTAACAGTAAATAAAGAGCTCGGAGAAATAGCGACGCGAAGGGAGCGAGCGCGGGCCAAGGGTCGACGCGTCAAAACGGTCCGCCTACAGGATCGATTTTCGCCGAACGCGAAGAGAGATCCCGCCGATTTTCACGACACGATGGTGTCGCGCCGCTCACCGTGCTCGTAGGGCGAGAACGTCCCGGCGTCGATGTTGATGTAGGGATCGATTTTGATGGACGTCACGCGGATGTTGCAGTGCTTGAGGATGGTGCCGAACGAACTAGCGATGACACCCTTGCCCACGCCGCTAATCACGCCGCCAGTCACCAGGATGTACTTCATGATTGTCGACTTGTGGCAAGATGTGCACGCGGAAGAGATTCGTTCAAACACTCACACACGAAAGTCCTTACACTTCCGTGGTTCGGGGCGTACTAAAACGTACTGAATGACGGAACACGGAACTGAACGAACCGACTCATGACGCCTGCGTATTAAGGTCCCTTTCCGCGTACGGAAGACACAACAGTAGGGTCTCCGCCAATTGCATTGCTCAATTCGACCATCTGTAACCGAATCAAGCAACGCGATTGGTCTAAATCAGGAAGAGTGTGTGCGGAAGAGGATTTTAATATTATCGAATTTATAGCCACTATAGATTATTAATAATAGCCACGTTATCCGACACTTAAAATAAGATATATGTATAAAATTATTGCGTTATAAAATTATAGAGTTATAGAGAAAAGATAAACACTAAAGATTCAAATACTTATATTGGATAACGCAATAATGGAACACGATATGAAAGGTCTACGAAATTTTTGCAGGGACGATTAATTAGCAGTCATTTAGTCTTAGCAAACCCACGGATCCGAACACAATGCTACGGACATCACACATTTACACGTCATGTACATACACACACATTTTTGTTGGTTACAATACAATTTTGTTGGTTACAAAACATTTGAGGAAAAACAAAAGCAATATGGAAATATCATAGACATATGTCTATGGGAAATATTAATATATATAAAATTTTTTTATTATTCTTAAGCTTTTTATATATATTAATATATAAGGCAATATATAAGGCAAAAATAAGGCAATAGTATTTGATGGAACAGAAAAGCAAAAGGTCAATTTTTTTAAAATATTTTTTAATGACACTTGATATCCGAAAAATATCTTTATCTTCTTTAATTTGTCAATATTCTAAAGTAAATTCTAAACTTAAAAATAGATTCATTTAACAGCCATCTCAAATAATTGAATTTTATTCTTAATGTGATAGAACAATTACATCTGCATTGGTGACCAATCAAAAAGAAACGTTACTTGTATACATACTATCTATACCGTCTATCTACATATAAGTATATTATAAATTATTCCCTCAGATTTAAGAAACTTATTAGATTAAGAACTTCAACACAATGCTGCCAGTTTCCGGACCGTATTCAAGTCACGAAGGAGCATTTGTACCGTCTGCTTAGTACGAGGTTGAACAAGTGAATCTGATACAAGCTCATCCGGATCCATCGCCTCTAGAGCTGCACATTAAAGCACATATAATAAATATCCGTTGAATGAATTTTAATACACATTTCCTCAATGTCTTTTTGATTACATACCAAAGATTTGTGCTTCTATTGACGTTAATCTCGAATCAATATGACATTGAAAATGCTCGATATGCTCCAACAATCGCATTCGGCATTCAGCTGGGTCAATCGGCGCTTCAGGCTCTGGTATAAAAGGCTGTGGAAGGGCGGAGACGTCATTTTTGACGTCAGCTATATTCGATTCTCGTTGAACGTTGTCGATAAGCGATCCAGAATTGAGATTTTCAGATGTGGAATTATCAACAGTTTTCTCAGCTAACAAATCTGCATAGAGATATTATATAATATATATAATGCTTATACAGTTATTTACTTGTGTAAAAAATTCAATTAAAAAAACGAAAAAAAAAAAACATTTTTATTATATTATTGTACCTGTGCTTTCTGTTTTAATATCTGACGTGACAATGTTTTTCTCTTTTATATCCGTGTTACTACCCGTTAATGCATCTAAAAGTATGTGACTGTCCTTTGAATTCATCGAGCCTTCCTTCTTGCTCATAATTCTGGATTCATCAGAATGTGTGCTATCCTCTTCCAAAATTTTCATCAATTCCGAATCAGAAGCGATTGATTTTTCATCTTGATCGTCTTTTATAGACAACTTGATATCCGCCTTCGTTTCGATACGTCGTGGAATCTCTGAACCTGAATCGGTAAAACTTGCCGCCTTAGTTATTTCCATCACTGGTACTGGCTCTATGTCTACCTTTGGTACATCCATTTTCTCCCAATTCTTGGCCCAAAGATATAGTTTTGGATGATCTTTTTTTCTATATAAATTCAAGCAAATTAATCGCTATAACACGTACATTTTTTCAAATAGACAAAGATATAACTTACTGTGCCACATTAATTTTTACGCGCAGACTGTGAAGAAGTTGTTGCATTTGTAAAAGTGCAGCAACCAAGTCATAAGAACGCTTCAACATTGCAGTCCTTTGATTTATCATATATTGATTCCGAGTTCGGTTAGACAAGCTACAAATTAAAAAGTAGATTAACATTAATAACAATTATGAACAATTATATATAATTAATATATTAATTATATTAATTATATTAATAATTATATTAATTTAATATAATTATGATCATAATATTTAATCAATTTAAATTTAAATATAGATGTAAATAAATTACCTTGGCAATTTTCCTTCCTTAATCCAATCCTGATCATGATAATATTTTTTAGACGGCCGTAATCGATATGGATTTCGACATATGTAACAAATGTATTTCTCGGGGACATCCTTTTCCTTTTCAATTAAATTACAATGACCATGTTGCCAGCAGAGACAAAGATCGCACTGTATCATTAAACCGTCCTCTTCCATATAGCCACATGTACAATTTATTATTTCTTCTCTCCGAAGTTGTTCTACTTTTACCAATTCGCCGTTAATCATCATCATCACTCCTTCGCTCTCTGCGACAAATCATATTTATATAAAAAAAACTTGTAAGTAATTAACAATAGAGACGCATGTGTGTGTGCAGTGAGAAGTATTAAATACGTGTCTGTTTCTTGCGAACACATAAAGTAACACAACAAAAATAAAATCGGCAGTATATGAAATCATGAAACAAAGTCGATAAAAGATTAAAAAAAAAAATTAACAATGTACCTTCTGCATCATTATTAATATCTGTTTTGATTGCATCCCCTTTTAGGGGATCAGCTTTTTCAATGCGTGAATCATTTAGTTGACCTAAGAAACAACAGAAATAATACAATAGTAAATATTACATAACATATTTTGCTTTAAAGAACCCCATGTAACATATGTGTACATAAAGTTGTATTAAATTAGAAAAAAAGCACATTTAAAACAAAACAATTTCGAAAAGTAGCGCTTTGTAAGATAGGACTTTGTAAAAAAAACGCTTGCACTTACTATTCTGGCTATTTTCATCGCTCTTTGAGTCGGATTTTCTACGGCTATATCTATACATAAGAGCCGTAGGTCCTTCGACGTCCATAGCACTGTCATCTAGATCACCGAAACTATCGGTAAGATCTGACATACCTATTCAAAGGAATGCTATGTATATTAATCTTTTTTCATACATTAATGAAATGTAGAACTTGTCTTAGGACGCAAGTATTTAAAAAATAAAATCTTCTTACCATGTCGTTTCTTTACTTTAGTCGGCAAATCCACATTATGTTCGGTAAGTTGTTTTCTTTTTTGATTTTTTACACGCTCACCGTGCGCCATTTCTTCCAGAGGTTTCGATCTATCGGCTCTTTGCACTTCTGATGTCGCAACTGATCTTACAGGCAATAGCGTTTTAATGCCACCCTGTGCTTTTTCTTCTTTCACTTTCATGTCAAATAGTGTACCAGGAGACAACGCGCAGACATTCTCTCTTTTTCTTTCAATATCATCGTCTATCTCCATACTGTGATTAGATATTGGTGACATTGTTTCAAGTTTCAAATCCTCCTTCTGCGAATCATTACACTTTTCTGATTGATCCACTTCTTCTTCCTCCGGTACTATTGAATCAGGGATTGACGGAGATGTTGGTTGTATAGTATTAAGCGCTGATTGTAATAAAGTAGACGATGATTTCTCAGGAAGAGATTTCTTTTTGGCGGATTTATTTATTTTCTCTAAGAACGTCGTTGACTTTTTAGGAATTATATCTTCTATAGATTCACCGATTGTTCTTGCATAAGCCAGATCTTCAACTTTGGGAGTAGAGCCCAGAAACTTGGAATATTCAGGATGATAATGCTTGATATGCATCTGCAGCAAATTTTCTTTTCGAAAATTCTTATTGCAGCCTTCCTTCGGACATTTATAAGCGCTGTCTTCCATTTCCACACGAAGTCCGCCACGAAGTCCAATAAAGACGGCTATTTGAGAAAACATTAATAAATAAATTGCATTATGAAATATTCATAGATTTCCATTGTCATATGACATTTTAAAAAATTAATTATATATAATCTACTCAATTAAAAAAATTAAATAGATGAATTTAAAAAAAGTGAAAATACATCAAGTATTTCTATATTTCTTTGCTATACTATATTTCTTTGCTAAGAGTTTATTTGGATATTTTATAAAAATGTTTACAAGTACTTACAATAGATCATCTCTGGTGAATTAGTGGAATATAAAAGATATTTTGCAAAGATTAAAATGTGATACGAATTAAAACATATAGTATATTATAGAAATCTTACCTCCATCTGTAGTAGAAGTAGTAGGCGTCGAGATGATAGGTAAAGTGTCAATGTTGTTTGTCACCGGAGTAAGTAATGTACTCTCAGGTGTGGCCGTTTTCGTTTTAGGCAGTAAAGTTTTGATCTTCTTTGGTACTTCTGGTGTAACGTCCTGTTTCACGCGATTCGTATGATTTCGCTTCCTGCGATGTATACAAAAGTCGAATTTTTCAGGATCGAAATCATACTGCCCTTGATTCTCCATGAATACTCTGATGTCATTTCTTGATCTAAACTTTTTCCCAGTCTGCTTACTTTAAAAAAAATATGATTACACACAAATTTTATTATTTAATAATTATTGCTAATAAGATATATTTCTGATCTTACTGTATGAACAAGACATCCCATTTTCCAGCAGATGTGCCAGCTTTCCTTTGCGTAAAGTGTTTTTCCCACCCGGGAGGCAATCTCTTGTCAGGTACTATTATAGATCGACGCGGTCCTGGTATAAATAAATTTCCATATTATTCATTTCATTAAAATATTATTACGAGACAATACAAAAATATTTTTTAATAAAATTGCACTAACCATCATTGCCATCTACAATATAAGATTCTGTTCCTTGTGGTTCTCCGTCAATCCATTCAGGACCAACATTTTCCTCAGGATCCACATCAGCCTTGGGCACTTCCTTCTTGCTTTTCTTTGAATACGATTTTATTTTCATGGAATTAGTTTCGAAACCTCTCAACATATCTGTCCCTGGATCATAACAGGGACCATATTGAGTGCCGTCTATCTCAACTTTGTTCTCTGTAGAGCCTTCGCCACTTTCCTTGACGACAGTTTCCTCTTTCTTTGGTGTTTTATCAGCATCGTGCTTTGTGCGTCTCCTTGAGTGAGTGTTAAACAACTCCATAACTGTGTGCTTCCGTTTCTTATCCCGTCTTTCTTGTTTGCTGCCGATATATCCATCCACTTCGCTCAATTGCTGTTTATATAACACAAAAAATCAATTTACAAATAACGTCGATATAATATACTGTAAATCTCATGGAATGTGCATTTATGAACTTTAATTTAAAAATTCCATCTGCAGTACAGCTTGCTCTAAATTTCTGCCACAGAATTACTTTTTACATTCTCAAGGCTAGTTGAGATAATAATTGGTTAATGATACGAGATAATACTAAATTTAATTTGAAAGTATCACTTGGCCCCAACAACACAGATGGAATTTCTTTGGGTTACTCAAGAAATAACAACATAACCTCAATCTAGGAATCTATACCTTGATCGGATCTGCGGCGATCTTGGTCATTTTCGACGATTTGACGATCTTCGCGTATCCATCGTCGAACAGCACATTGTACCTGTCTGCGAGAAAGATTTATTTAGGACCACTTCTACGCGCCATCAAGGGAGTAGAAACTTTACATTTATAAGCTTGTCTCTAAAGAGCCAAACGTCAAATCTATGGGAACGCAGTCTAGCCTCTTCCTTTTGCAGCTAGGGTTAGGTTAGGTAGCTTACCATTCGTTAGGACCGCGCTCACTTTAGCTGGATACTTTTTGCCATCCGCCCACGTAGCGAGTATCCGCTCGCCCACTGAGAATTCCCTCATCTTCGCCTCCCTGAAGGTGCGAAATCCTCGCATTACACACGCGAATAGAGCACGTCGAAAGCGTGGGGTTCAACGAAACAGGGAAAACAAGTGGGGGTTGGAGAGGGGGAGAGAATGGAAAAAATACGAGTCTCACGCCGTTGGGGTTTCTCATTTTTCCCCCCTCTCCCCAAAATAGCTTTGGCTCCTAAACTGTCAAAATGTGTATATTGGTTGGAAATATTGAAATCCAAAAGATGGCAATTTCTGCAGAAGATTTCTGGAGAAGATTGTTATAATGCGTTTAGCATAATATATAAAAAAAAAAGAATAGCAGGATGCATAGTAATTATACAATGTCCAGTCATGTCAAGTAATGTTTTAGGATACATGACGTAAGACATAATTAGTGTTGCACCATATTAAACAATGTAATGAAATTTTCTATTCCACAATTCACATTAATTATATTTGTATTTTTGCTGTATTATATATTTTTGCTTGCGCCATATAAAGAAATCAGAGTCGATATTTACAATGAAATGGAAACATTTTATTTGTGTGTTTGGTTGTGATATTTGGATAATGTTTGTCATCATTCCGCCAATATTTCCAAAATTAATCACTACTAAGGGAATTTTAGTTACAGTTTTCATATTTAACTCTTGTTAATTACAGCACGTAAAAGAGTATGTAAAACAGTGAAATTAGATTTATTCTAATAGCAGAAATACTGCTATTAGAATAAATCAAGTACTAGACTACTTGTTCATTAACAATTTTCACTTACGGAGATGGTGGGATCCAAGCTTGTTCGCTTTAAGAAAAAAAAAAAACACAACAACTTAAGATCTTTAGATTTTTGAGAAAAATGCAGTGAATATAATAAGCTGTAGGAAATGCCGTAGTGCGTATTATGACACTTTCGACTATTAAGTTAGAACGCAAACTTACTTTTGTGGGGTTTGCAATATACGAAGTCTGGAGCTATCCATTGGTATCCATTCGTCAAATCTCGAACTCCACTTGTCAAAGTGAATCAAAACTTCCCTTTCATCCCAATCTGTTTCTACCACTTTTGCAGAATACCTACAGAATACCACATAATCAATATACACAAATATTTTGTTCGAACTTTTAATACATAACTTTTAAATACATAATTCACATCTTGCTTATACAAGCACTTTTTGTATTGCACAATAACTTCTCACAGTTTCGCGAAGAAAAATTATTTTCAAAGTGAAATTGTATTCGACGATACTTGCCACTTTTCATTAAAGTCTTTTGCTTCCAATTTGGCACCAGGAAAAAATTTCAAACCACCACGATTCAAAACTTTTGGTTTCAATTCTTCCGATTTGTCAAATTCTTTGTTGTCGGATAATTTTAATTCTTCCTTTAGATCTTTGGCACCAGTCTTCATTGCTGTTTCCGATTCGACAATACCAAGCTGCATCGCTACTGTATTCACTTTATTATCCGAATTTTCTGTAGATTTGTCCTTCATGGATACCTTGCTCTCTTTCTTCAGATTTACTACTTTGTATTCATTATCTGTTACTTCCGAACTGTCGGGGAGATTTAAGGAATCTGCCGACGATTCAGGTCTAGAATAACACGTCTCCCCGCAACTGTCAGATTTAGGTGTTCTCGCCTCAGATAATAATGGTGAGGCAGAATGTTCCAAATTTAATATTTCCGAATTGATCAAGTCCAAGTCTTCTTGAGCGTAGGATGTAGAAGACTTCACTGACATAATAACAGGATCTGAAAAGATAGAAAAACAATGATAAATGTTGATCCATCTTGAAAAGAATTATGCAATATAAAATTCAAATATGATTTTTATTAAGAAAAATGAACTAAATGAAGGAAAATCTGATAAATTTATCTTAAGCTAAAATAAAATACACGCTGACAAATTTATTTCAAGAAATTGTATGCTTGAGAATACATTTTTATTTTCATAAAGATGGCAAAACCCAGATGTAAAGATAAACTGATGACTGGGAACACTTTTAGAATATCCTAAAATATCGAATGATTAAGCTTTTTAATAATAGATTCTTTAATGAATTTAAAATTCTTTCTAAAAATATGGAGATATTAATACATAAACCAAGCTTATTTTTAGTGAATTAAATTTCAGAAGTCAAACTACTAGAAAATCACATTTTTTAGTGATTTTCAAGTGGTTTTCTTCAAATTCTAATTCTCAATATTTGTATTTAAAAAAAATTAATTATAACATTTAAAGAATCTGTAATTAAAAAATCATGCAAATCTTATATACATCATATATATATATATATATATATACTGGATTTGTAATATACGCGTACAGTGAAGGCATAACATTCAGTAATTATACAATTATTAATACATATAATCAATTATTTAAAATTTTAGAAAAATATATGAGCATGCTTATTAACACTGTACACTTACTAGCAAATGCACACTTTATAAAACACTTCACTAAAAGCATATTGATTGCGATAAGTTCTTTGCAACGTACATACATCATTAACAAATAATTTATTAATTCAGCTGTACAATTCGATACTTTTTTATTAAACTAAAGAGCGCAACAAAAGTAGGTTATAATATAACCTTTAATTATAAGATACTATTAAAATATTTGTTGCAAAACTAAAAGTATTTTTTAAAAGCATAAAAAATAATAGAGTTCTTAATTAGTAAAAACTTTGTTAAATATTAGTAAAATACTACACCGTGATGGACTAAAATTAGCACTCTGAACTATACATATGTCATTTGTGTATACTTTAGCCAAGTACGAAACGCATACATTTGCCAGCAAAAGTAACGTTTGTCTTGGTTTTTTTAACATGTCTAATGATAACGTTAGTAAATATATGTAGTTTCTAGTAAGAGTATATGTATACAAGATCACTGAATGTCATGCCTTCGGCGTAAAAATAATGCCGTCGCCGCGCTTGCGGGTACCGGCACGGCGACTTTGCGCCGGCAAACATTGGAATGTCGGCTTAGATCGCGCGCGATCCTATTCTCTCACGTGCTCTCGTCAACGTCGGCGGACAACGGTGACAGTATCGGGAAGAAGAACACCGGCGTATAGCCGTCGCGGTCGAGAAAGAGCGGGCTCGTACCGGCATAACGCCGGCGCGACGTGACACGTTCCGTCGGCGAGCACGAAGCTGGGCGCTCCTATGCGCCGCGCAAACACGCGGCAAGGAGGTGACAGGGGGAGAAGGAAGGGGACACGCGGTGGAGCGAAGCAGGAGAGAGAGGTGAGGTTGAGGGAGAGGAGGGAGAGAGAGAGAGAGATGGATACGCGAGACGCAACTACGTTGCGATTGCGTTTTACGCCCGACGTGCACTTGGGTTCCGCGGCAGCGGGTGGACGGACGGACGTCGCACAGGCGCTGCCTAGCCGTCCGATCTCCCATCGCACACACGTACCGGGATGCTCGTCATAGTCGGCAAAAACCGTGGGCACGCTGCCCCTCCTGAGCAGAAGCTTGTGACCGCCCCGCGCGGCCTCGTAGTCGGCGCGTTTGAAATGCCTGTGGCAGACGACCTGGCCTGGCGTCGGCCTGAAACCCGTCTCGAAGCCGCCGCTGGCCAACCACCTGTCCCTCAGCGCGGCGTCCTTGGGGAACTTGTGCAGCGGCAGTCCTTTGGCGCGCGCCTCCCGCACGTCCGCCTTGCAGCTACGCACGCAGCATTTACGCGCCATTCCCATCGCCCCCGCCGCCGCGGTTACGGCGGACGATACCCTCCCCTCGGCACGCGAGCGCGGTATACGCCGCCGCTTCATTTACACCTCGCCGGTGCTACATAGCGGTGGCGTCGGCACCCGCGCGGCACACCGGGAACGTGCGGCTTCCGCGTGCGGACGCACGCTCCTCGGACACGCACACGCACACACTCCGCGCTCTCCGCGTGGATCACGACCTCGCCGTCTCGCGCGGGCGGCGCGAATCCCTCTCCTCTCTCTCTCTTTCTCTCGTCGCCTGTACGCGGAGCCGCGCGCGCGCTCCGCACTCGGTGCTGCGCGGCCTGTGAAACGCCCGCGAGAGACAGTTACCAGACAACCAGACGTTTCGGCTACACGCGCGACACTGATCAACCGATCGATACGGCAGCATCGAGCAGCCGGAATCTCTCGGGTGTCGCCGCGACTCGATCCAG
Organism: Tetramorium alpestre; assembly: GCA_021460005.1. Taxonomy (NCBI): domain Eukaryota; kingdom Metazoa; phylum Arthropoda; class Insecta; order Hymenoptera; family Formicidae; genus Tetramorium; species Tetramorium alpestre. Next base: position 691,710 of record JAJVSH010000101.1, read on the forward strand.
TGGCGCTGCCGTCGCCGCGGCGGGTCGAACCCGCGGAAATCGTGCGCGCCACTCTGCGGTGAAAATTATTGAAATCCGGAGCGACCTTCTCCCCGCAGATGCGTCTTATGCACTTAACAAGGGAATCGTCAGGAAATGTCTCTCACCGATTTCAATAAGCTCTGGATATGTTGCAGAGCATCAACAAATATTAGAGCCTTAGAGTAGTTTTCTTAACTGCTTAGCTCAACGTTTAAGAATAGAAACAGCCCCTCGAAAATAACGGTTTTTCGTTTTTTACATTTTTGAAAAATGTTAATATACAGTGGTAAAGAGTATATAAAAACCATAAAACTTTAAATAGGATATTTTTCATCTACTTTATATTTTCCAAGATATTTGTAAAAAACGAAAAAAATCTGTTATCTTCGAGTTGTTTCAATCCTGAAACACTGAGATAAGCAGCTAAAAAAAAATATAAGTCTATTTTTTTGATCCTCTATTACATATCTATTGAAATTGGCGAACACTTCCGACGGTTCCCTTGTTAGACGTGCCATGAATAATACTTTGCATCTGTTCCTCGGCAAACAAAGATGAGATTAACTGATTTGCAGATTATTATTACAAAAGGCTGAAAGGGCTCGTTTAAATATGGTAAAGTTTATTTAATAACATCACAGATACAATAATTATGTACATAAGAAAGCGTCAGCATTTTCGGGGCTGTACACTTCCGTCTCTATCTCACTTGTCAACACTGTAAGCACTGAAGTACTAGGTTTCGGAAAAAAAGGTGCTGCATGAGGGCGGATATTTGACGACTTCGGCAAGGATAATTCCGCTCCGAGTTACGAAATCGTATAGTCTAGAAATCGTCCGGTTTCGTTCGTCTGGGGGACGCAGCCCATCATCTCGGACCGAGAAATTTGGCTAATCACCTTCCAGACGTGCGACTTTTTTTTTTTTTTAACGACCGATTTCCCTCTCCGAAGCATTATAGATTGTCCTCGGACGAAGACAATTTGTCGAATACGTAAAGTTTCAGTTGAGCATCGTGCCTCTGCGGTGGCGCGGCAGAGTCGGGCTTCGCCATTTGCGAGGCACATGGAGGATCTATGGTACGGGGTAACAAGGTGCGGTTGAGCTCGGCCATCGAGGCAGTTGGATCCTTCAGGGGTAAGGTAACTTCTCTTAAAGAGTCCGTAGGTGAGGGAGGAAGCACCACTTTCTCGGGAGCATTTTGAATAAATATCACCCTGGAACAGGTAGACGTGATCGGTCCCAGCCCGAGTATTTGGACACAATAGTGTGGAGGATCGTCATAGTATATCACCTACCTATTAAATGCTCGCCACTTTCTGCACAATGTAATATACGCTTTGCATTGAATATACATAAAAACTAATCCGCCAGTAGAACCGATCACGACGACTATCAGTTTGGTCCAGAAGGACCAGTCGACGAATCCGCGTCGGGCTTCCTCCACGGATCGTTCAACGAGTACGTATAACGACCATGCCACGCAGAGCGCGGCCACGGCGTGAAAAGTGACCGCACACCATAGCTTTCGCACTTCCAGCGCGGACATCTCGAGCTTTTCCCACTGCAAAAACATTACATCTCATTTATATTTGGTGATTGTAACTGCAGGACGACAGAATCGTAATACTTTTTCCCACAGCGAAGTTTACCTACCTCGCAAAATGGTTTTGTCTTGGCATGCATGATAAATGTGAATTTGCACAATTCGCAGGCGCGCGTGTCCGAAGCTTTTATCCATTGTTGAAGGCAAGCCTGATGTACGTAGCGCAGACTACCACTGCAATAGCAAGGTGCCAACAAAGGGGCGCCTTCTTCACCCTCGCAATGGCAGATCCTATTTACAAAACGCACAAGACTCTCTTAATGAAATAAAGATTATAGACGTAGCTATAAATAGCTATATAGGATATAATCGTACATGATAACGATATATATATACGTGACGTTACTATGGTACATTTACCTGCAAATATCATGGTTGGTCGAAGATAACGTGCTTACGGACGAGTGGCAATCATCTGGTATAATGGCAACTATCGTACCAAAATTCTGAAACAGGTACATTTCTATGAGTCACGGCAGGAAGAGATAGTCATCAAAGTACTTATCTTTCTGTACAATTTATGTATCTACAAGTACTTTCCAGATAATATTTCCGTTATCATTTATGTGATGTACATAAATACATATTAATTATCAAGGTGACCTAATATTATAATAAAATATTCTATTTTAAAACATTTTTGCTCTCGCAACATTACTTCTGTAATTTGATTCAATTTTTTATTTTTGAAACATACACAACATACAAAGTGTCCTTTATTAATTTTGTTAAAACTGCAGATTATTCAGTCTATATTTCGAATTTCCTTAACGAGATATCAGGGATTATATGGATTATTTGTTTTTCTTTCATCAATTTTCTTATCAAAATTATAAATCTTTGTATTCAAGTCTTAAATTAAAGCTTATCAAAGTCCACTTAAATTAACTGAAGAATATAATTGCTTTATCGCTGGTTTTTCAAAAAGAAGTTTTATTTCCAGTCGCATAAAGTAACTTACATAGAATTAATGATTAGATAAAACTAATGTTTACAAGAGAAAATACAAAGGTTCTACAGTTTGCAGAAAGTGAGTACATATGTAAAGTAAAAGACATTCCATATTCACGTTCTGACGACAACTTAAAAACATCAAATAAAATATTACATATTAATTTCAATCTAGAAATGGTTACCTGTGGTATCCATTCCGACAGAGCTTCTCCACCAGCAGGACTCGTATTCGTGGAGGGACCAATTGACAATGGTGGTTGCCAATCAGGCGGATTAACATTAATCTGATGAACTGGCATTACTCTCCAACCTCGCCAAATGTATAATCACTGACAATTAAATTTGATTAAATGTATTTTGGATACATGATTATTACGTTATTACGTTTTTGGTAGTGTCTTGAAGCCACGTGCAGTATTATATGTTTATTCGTAACTTTCAAGCATTATTCAGCCTTTAACATTAAAATGTGTACAGCCTGGAATCATACAAGACATACAAGTGTTACGTATATAAACAGATCTATAAATAACATACATGAAGTTATTTTGCATATGCTATATAAAAGCATTATATATATACACACATGTGCATATATATATATATATATACACACATATATATATATATATATATATACATATATATATATATATATATATATACATATATATATATATATATATATATATATATGTATATATATGTAGCACATATATATATATGTGCTACAAGTTTAACATCTAAATGCAACTTCTTTACATAATTATGTAATAACTATAATCTGCTTGCAGCAGCACTTTTACACACAAGACACATACTACACACACACATACACACACATGTACACATACACACATGTTTATGTATCATGTTGCCAGTATGTCTGCCAATATATTCAAGCTATTAACGTCTGAATTTAACGGCTGAATAATTAAGTCCGGATTAAAATAGTCTATATAAAATTCAGATGGTATTTTAATAAACCAGAGACTATCATAATCACGAGTATGTCAACAATGTATCCGATGACATTTCCGCGCAAGGTTAAATAGAAAAACAAGTCCTTTTTTTTTTCTCCTCGAGGAAACTGATGGAAGTCGGGCGTTATTGGAGAACGGGTCGCTTCGTGAACGAGATCGAAGGTAACTGGCGTGCGTCGCGTTGCGTCGCAAAAATCACGACTTCTCTCGCGTTTCCGCGAGCAAGCGAGCGAGCGAGGCGAGGCGAGGGCAGATCGCTTCGTCGATATCAGCACGCTGCAGGAAGAAAGAGGAGAAGGAAAACAAAGCGCACACCGATACGTCACGTACATACACGCTCTTACTCGCCGTCGTGTGTTGTCCACGGTCGCGTCTTCCGCCAGCCAGTGACGAGGGATCCGCCGCCGGGCGGCGAAATTCGTTGCGGACCGTTTTAATATTACTCGCGGCGAAACGGTGCCCGGTGGGGGCGGGCGGGCAGGAGGAGAACGAGGCGGCGGAGAACGAGCACGGACAGATTTTGACACTTCGCCCTGAGTCAATGACACGACACGGGAGAGGACTCTCTCGTTGTCTCTCCCTCAATCCTCAATTCCGCGTGTGCGCCCGCGCGCGCGCGCGCGTGCGTCCGTCTGTGCGTGCGTCGTGCGTCCGTACGTCTGTCGTCCGTCCGGCGGCGGAGCGGAGCGGAGCCTTAATCGCGGGCCTCGGCGCGCACGTAACACTGTCGCGAGCGTGGTAACGCGCTGACACTCGCCGCAATAACTCGCGAAACGACGAAACCGTGCGCCGTCGTCCTCATCGCAGCGCGCGCACGAGACACCCTACCACCCCGCATCCAAGGCAAGACAGGCCGTCTGCGTTTCGTTTCACCCCCGTTCGTCTGCTACGCCGACATGGCGTGACGTAGGCGCGGCCTTGGACGCGCCCGGCCAATGCGGAGCCGCGTGAGCGCTGCCGGGTAACGTCTCGCCAATAATAGCGCGAGATTTCGAATCCGCGCCCGCGATCGCCGCCGTTTGTCTTTTATCGCCGATAACACGCGGGGTTTCTGAGATTACCTACTCGCCGCCCGGATGCGAGATAAAGTCCCGTTCTAGATATTGTTTATCGCGAATTAAGGAAACTATTTACAAATTTCCATGCAATTGTTATTTGTAGCGCGACAATCGGTAAATCGGCTCCGGCTCCGTTTCGCGTGGAACTCGAGGGACGAGGGTAGAAGGCTAAAAACGTCGTGATGCTTCTCGCAGAGGATACAATTTTATTTACTGAATTCGTTACGTCGTTTAATGTTCATACAAAAATTTACAGATGATTTTTAAGATAATTTTTAAGATAATTATGATTTTTAAGATAAAATTAATCACTTCTTCCGTTTTCTCTCGAGTTGTTATCGTCATTGAGTAAAGATACAGGAGATATATTTTTACGTGTATGTATATTGTATACATACACATTTATTATATTGTACATATGACATTTTATATTATGATATATTATAATATAATATACACACTATGTATATGCTTTTATAGAATATAGAAAATTGTACGCTTATACATATATTAGATATCAGTGGAAAATTTTCTATGTATACATAATATATTTCTATGTATACATAACATATATACATAATTTTTAAAATTATGACATAGACAATTTTCCATATCTAATAAACTCAATTTTAATGTTAAATTATTTTTAATTCTTCTTGTATATATGTACGTATATTATAGCAAATGTCATTTTTTTTCTGTATTGTGGCTTTAGAATTTGTATAGATACATATCCTACGCCAGATATTGTCAATCTATGTATCTATTTATCAATTATCTTATTTATGTCTATTAGTGGAACGTATAATATGTCAATAACCAAGTAACTGAAATAATTTTTTTTTACTCTTCTCTGAAAATATAAAAAACTCTCTACACCTCGAATCTTTAGAATAGATTTTACTTTTGAACAAGATTATCTTGTTGTGTCTATGTAAAGTATGAAAAGTAATCGTTCTATGAAAACAAACTATTTCAAAGTCACATACAATTAACGTAAATAGTCAAGTATACCTCTAATATAATCACTTCTGTGTAACTAAAATATACAGGGTGTTCCACCACTACCATTTCCTTTTAATGAAGTGTTCTTAACGTAATTTAGAGACAAAAATCTTAATACAAAAATGTCGAAGCTATAATATTCTGCAATAAACGATTAAAATTTACTAAATGTAATATCAAAATTTTGCGCGCTCAGGCACGATAACAATTTACAGTGATAAAGGAGAAAAAAAGAGCCTCTTTTTCAAATAACAAGATTAAAATTACATATGTAATAATAATAAAATTCTTGCAATATTTGTAAAAATGCTTTATAAACGTAAACTATAACAGTTTTATAATCTTACAAGATGGAATACAAATATTTTATAACAAGCAATATTTCTTATGACAAGCAAGCTGTCATATAAGTTATAGCTGTCTTATATAAGTTCATAATAAAGAAGAATGCTGCGAAATTTTTATTCTTTATCATGAACTTATATAAAACATCAAACTAGCTAACTTAAGTAACTGTCAAATATAACAGCTTGCGTCTTATAAATAAGAAATATTGCTTACTATAAAATATCTATATTCCATCTAAGATTTTTATAAAATATAATTGATTAAAAAGATTATTTGTATTTGTTTCTTTCCTTTCTCTCTCTCTCTCTCTGTTCATGTATGTATATATAGATATGAAGAAACGTTTCTTGAATATTGATAGAAAATTTATTATAAATTTATTATACATATACATTTCAATGTTTCAACTGCCATATCTGTAAAAAATTGTTTTAATGGAAATAATAAAAACCAATCAGATATAGTAATGAATTAATTTCTATTTTTTGTATGCTTTATTATCAAATCAAACACGTGTGTCAATACACAATAGCTTTTTAAAATATAATCTAGTGTTTTATCCAGAAATCTTTATTATATCCAGAAACAAAATAAATTTAACAATAAGATATAAATTAATGGAATATGTACGTTGTGTTTTTCCGTAATTGACAAAAATATTCGAAGAAAACATTTCTCTGAGTAAAGAATCGAAACGAGTTTATAGTAGTTTTCAACTTATATACAAACAAAATCATATTGAAATACTAGAAAAATAATACAGAAATTATATAAAATAATTCGTTAATAATAGTTAAAGATATAAACGAGTACAAGATTTTAATGTTATAGATGCTTTACAAGTCGCACATTTTTTAGATATACGAATAAATGACTCCAAACACTCTGTGCAAAACACATGTCCGCAACGAGTGGTAATAGGCTTTAGATTGGAAGTTAGCGACTCGAAGCATATTGGGCATTGTAAATGTATTGCTTCTCTATTGTCCGAATTAATTGTGTAACATTTATCATCTTTATTATCATCTTCTTTGATAGTATCATCAAGGGTTAAGATTTCACTTGAGCTTGTGGCAAAAGGCACTTTCTCTCCTCTTCTTTCCTTTCTAGTCCTTTTCCTGAAATGATATCTTTAGCCATAGAATAAATCCTTTATCTGCTCTTTGTTGAAAAATAAGAGTCGCATTATAGTAAACGTGTTCAGACGTGTTTTGTCTCAGAAAATTTTTGAAGGTTGTTGATGCAACTAACCGCATTTGTTTCATCCACTATTAGAACACTTGATCAATCGAACCCAAAGTGAGGATCGAGTGCCATAAATAAGAAGAAAAAGAAGTTGAAAAATAAGCATGATATGTATGAATGTTTCAGTATACCCTAAAAGTAGAGGAGACAGGGGTCTTCTGCAGCGACGGTCTGGGCTATCGGTTGCACCATGCTGGGAAGATACATCTTCGGTATTTCTCTGACGTGATCTGGAAGCTCTGATCGATCCTGACGGTGATTCTTTAGTTAAATCGATAACGTCTATTATCGTGGGTGAAGATGAAACGTCCACGACTGAATCATCCATCATCGAATTAGTGGTATCTCCCATAAATATACGTATCCGTATCATCTAAAATGTTGGCAATACGTAAACTAGGATACTTTCATAAATTTGTCTCACGGTCTTTATAAAAGAGAATATGTGAATTTAATTATCATTGTTATAAAGGCATGTAGGCGAACAGGCGTGCAGGTTAGGTTGCAAATATGATGATAGTTATATTACGCGTTTCTCGTGATTTTTCTCAATTCTCACGACGATCTGATGAAGAGCGCACCCTCATCGTTAGCAGGTATCACACGTCATGCACATACCTAGTTCGTTCGAGGATTATTTCAAAATTTCTGATCGGTTCTTTGTGTTAATCCAGCCAATGTTTTTCAAATACTCAGCTGTCTCTTGCAATCGATAACAGTTGGCGGTCAATCGATCAGCCAGCAGTCGCGTGATTGAGCGGGAATATTCAAAAATCGTTCATGCTTGAAATGCGTGAAACGGACGCACCCTATATAGGATTAGAATTAACCAATCGGATAAGTTTAATTGTAATCCGTTTAATTGGTCAAAATCTAATTGTCAACTCGCAATCTTTAATACGTAGTTTACTAGTCTGATACAGACCTAATTGTAAGATCGGGAGACAGTCTATCTATAGTTGCTTGATCGCAGTCTGCTATCGGCGAACCTAACCTAACCTAACCAACAAATTTGGAGATTGGAGAAAAACACAAAGTTTACACAAGCTCATATTGCCGAGCTTGGTCAATTTTTCACGTTAACGAGGTGAAAAAGATGTCGGACGACAAAGAGAAGGACGAAGAAAAGCCTGTGGTGCCGAAAACGGCCGTGGATCTGCAGAGATTAAAGCTAATGAAGCTAATGAAGAACATAGTAAGTACCTGCATTAAGGATCTGATATGTTGTCGGATCAGAATTTAATGTTAATTCGTATCTTAATTGTACAGGATAAGCCGATTATACTGCCGGAACGTCCAAAGGCCAAGAATACTCCCTCCGTACCGGAATTCGTTCGTAACGTAATGGGCAGCAGTGCCGGAGCGGGCAGTGGAGAGTTTCACGTGTACAGACATCTACGACGCAAGGAATACGCGCGACAAAAATTTATTCAGGAGAAAGCACATAAGGTTGGTACAACTATGTAACGTACACAGAGTTTCTTATCAGTTATCAGTCTTTTTTCTGTTTTAAAATTGTTTTCTCTTATCAAAATTGTAGGAGCTTTTGGACGACGAATATCATCAGAAGTTGGAAGAGAACAAGAAATTGGCAGAGGAGGCAACGGCGAAGAAACGTGCTAAGAGATTGAAGAAGAAACAGGGACGTAAGTTGAGGAAACGTATGAAAGGTAAGAAGAACATTGTTGTGGATGAGAAGCACAGCGAAACTGACAGTTCAAATGAGGACGAAGAAACTAAGACTGTAGAAAGTAGTGAAGTGACTGAAGAAAATGACAGTTGTCCCAAAAACGTGTCTGTGAGTGAAAGTGAAGGAAAGGCAACAGAGAAGGAATTGTTACCTGTGGGAGAAAGTCAAGATGATGCGTTAAAGACACCATCGAAGCTATCAAGTGAAAACGGCACGTGACATTGTGTATTAATATTTTGATGCTTCTCTTGTTGCATTCAGGATATATATGTGTAATCAAATGTCTCATTAGTTTACTTATCCATGATTAGAATTATATGTATATCTTACTATATTACGTATACTCTATATAGTATATGTTTCATACATATTGTTTTTTGTGAAGAATGTTAAAATAATTACTTTACACATGTATCTCTTAGATATGAAGGTGTCTTTTTCTATTAGCAAAAATTGTAAATTCTGATAAATAGCTGAAAAAAATGTTGGAAAACGTGTTGCATTATATTATATTTTTTATCGTTTTAGTTGTATAAATTTACATTGTAGAGTTAATGGCATCTAAATTATCGTAGCGATTAGTTTTGTCGAATATATTTGCCAAAAATTGAGCGATTTGTCGTTCTTCAACCGAACTCGATGTATTCCTTGCATGTTGTTCCAATTGGGCTTTTGCATTAATTAAATCTCCCAGCTTTTCAGGCAAAACAGTTTCCTGTAAGATTCAATACATAAAAATTATAAAATTACATCCTAATCTATATTTTATATAATAATATTATTATGTAATACACACCTGAAATTGTTTCATAAAATTGAAAATTTCTTCTACATGATCGCCAATTTCAATCCAAAGATTTTGCAGTTCAGATTTCTCTGTACAGGCAGCGACGCGACTAAGAGTAAGGCACAACTAAAAAGTGTATTTAATTTATTGAATAATAAAAGTGTATATATGTATATACATATAGTATATAAGTATATAAGAATATATACTTATATGTATATAAGAATATATATATATATATATATATATATATTCTATGCTAATAACTATCCATAAATATTGTATAGACAAACATTCTTACTTGTTGAATTAGTGCGTCTCGATGCGAATATTCAACGTAACTTGGGACATGTTGAGCATTCTCAAATGCTAGTACAATACTTTTCCATAACATTACAGTGTATTTACCGTAATAGTTACACGAAGACAATGCCCATGCAGCGTTTGTACGCACTTTAAAATTAGGACTATTACATATCAGATTGCAAAGTTCTGGAAATACTTGATCCTAGAAAAATATTTTATTTTATACATTTACACAAGATAAACTCACTAAGCATATTTTTTTCAAGTACGTACTTTCCAAGTAGGTGGTAATATTACATCTGGATCGTGGCTCAAAACCAACCCTAAGGCTCGACAAGCATTCCACCGTACCTATAAATAAAAAAAGTTATAAAAAAAGATTTGATTTTATCGCAATAAATAGGATGAAGGTTCCGTGCTAACGCAAGTGATTAGTAAAGGTCCTGAGTTTAAATCTCAATGACTCCTATCCCGAGTATATTTTTAATGAAAGTCACAGAGGAACTTTTTAGGTCTTAAATAACAATAGGGACTAGTAAACTTATCCGTGTATTTTATATTACTTTATAGAGTAAATCTAATTATATTCTATTATATTGATATATTAGAATTATAATATATATAAAATATAAATACACATCTAAATCAAATCTGAAATTATCAGAACTTTTCTCTTACTTTCATATCGTTTCCTAAAATAGCACATTTAATAAGTGCATCCAGCCCTAATGTCGTATCGGAAAGTATGTGCTTTTGTGGGCATAGATATAAAATTGTTCCAATTGCTCTGACGGCGTTACACTTCACTTTATCATGGTCTTTTGCAGCTTTGACGCTTACATGATATAATTTGGGTAATAAATCTTCTAAACGAAATGGTTCTATCTCTTCGTGCTGTCTGAAAAAAAAAAGATAAAAAGATATATAAGAGAAAACATACCACATAGAGAAGAAAAAGGAAAAAAGTTAAAAACCAACTTTTGCCTGGAAAGACAGTCGCACAAATTTGCCAATGCCCAAGCGCTTTTCACACGAACGCCAAGATTTTTGTCCTCAAAAGCTAAACAAACTGTATCAGCCAGATCCATGAGAAAGCCGGTATCATATTCCAATGCTGATAAAGTTACCAACATTCCTAATGCACGTAAGCCGGCTGCCCTTACAGCACTTTCTTCATCGCGAACTGCTCCAAACAGTATAGTAATTATTAGTATAATTCTTTGCCTCTGTAAATATAAAAATGAAAATAAACATAAGCGAAAAACTACAAATACATAAAAAAATAATTTATATAAATGTTATATTTTTTAACAAATACACTTGGAATATAATTACTTTGAGAAAAAATAAAATAAAAATTGACGTTATTATACTCCTTTTTATTCCAATTATTCTTACCGATAATTGTGTAAATACGTTTCCACTGATGCTACCTAAACAATCGCAAGCAGCTTCTCGCAATATGGTCTGCGATGTTTGGGCGAGTGATATCATAGGCTCAAATATAATGTTCCAAAATATTATACCATTGCCATAAGTCTCGCTATTTGCGAGGCAACCAGACATAATCTCTAAAACCCGACATGCGTGCAATATCACTTGACCTTCCAATTCCTTCATGACTGAAACTAAAGTTGTCGTCACTTTCTCCAAATGAGGATACACAAGGCTTCTTGTATTAAATGCTAACCTCCCCATGAGTTTTAAAGACTGAAGTCGTACAGGTGTATTAACTGACTAAAATGGAGTAAATGTTAATTTTTCAATTGAACTAATTTAATTACAAAAAAAAAAACTTTAAATTTAAATCACATAATACCTTATTGGATATATTCTCTAAGCAAATGCGAATCAGCAAACAAATGTTTTCATTTGATATTGATGTGATCTCATTACAACTATTTGTCGAATTTTCGATATCTTCAATATCTACTTCCTCTTCTTCCGTTCCAACATCGCTCATGGAACCAGTATCAAATTGCGTTCTTTCCGATTCTATTCCACCTACAGTTTGCTTAGCTAATATGCTTAATATTTCCGGAGTGATAGGTTCGTTTGAGGCAAATGCTTCAAAAATGGATAGTGCCGCAACTCGTACAGTCGGGTCTAAGAAAACAACTAAACTGTAATGACATTAGTAATTTAAAAATTATGTGAAATAATAAAGGCGAGATGTACCTTTGTGAAATATATGTGGCTTACAATTCCTAGCTAATTTGGGGGCCAAACCTGGTTTCAATCGTTCGTATGGTGTGCCCTGTACAAGAGCTGCCGTGCACTTTAACGCGTGCGTCAACACAGCTACATTTTTTTCAGCGAGCAAAATTAATGATAATGTAAAATGTAATTCTTTGACCATTAAACACACTGTGCCGAAGAATGTGATGAAGGAAGTGTGATTGGTGTCTTCGGCGTGTATCAAAAATGGTTTAGCACCTATCAGCAGGTCGGTTAATGTACTCAATACGTTCTGCCGCACTTTAGACATAGGTTCAACTAATATACTTCTTGTCAATACTCGTGCGTCGTTTCGTGAGCCGGTAGCTACGATTTGCGGCCAGTACCCGAAAATCTCTTTACTCTGCGTGATTTCTATGAGAGTCTGCAATAAACGTACAGCTCCCAATCTTACTTTGGAATCAATATGGACAGAATTATTAATTTCTGTATCTGAGGTATCTGAATCACTGGAATATTTAGGAATTCCCGTATGTTCTGGAAGAACATTATTTCCCGTGTCGGATGTAGTTTTCTTGGCCGATGTCTTCTTAGGCTTTGCTTTATGATTTTTAAGATTCCTGCACTTGGGAACCACGTGAATACGTTCTGGGAGATTCATTGCAGCTGGACGAAGTAATTGCGGTCTCATGACTGAGTAACCTTTGATGCCGTAAAATAGAAACGCTTGCACCACTCCTAATATTTCTCCAACAAAATCGGGAGAATTAGGAATCATTTTTTCGAAAATCATGCAATGCAAAATGTGCAAACATAAATTCACAATCTGTAAATACGTAAATAAATATATATGGGTAAGGAAATAAAGTTTTCAATTGCATAGAAACTAAATTATTAATATTTCCATTACGTACTTTACTATAATAAAGTTTGCCATCACTGGGATATGGTAAAAGTGATAAAATCTTAAAAATTATATCTTTTATCAAACATGTAAGTTCATCTGCTAAGGGGCTATTGTTGTTTACCACAATTTCTTCTAAACATCCAAGTGCGTGAAAATTGATCTCAGACCATGGATTACATAGCGGATTTAAATACTTCATTAACAAATCCTTATCTCTGAGTAACAGACGTACATGCTGAAACATAGAGCAATTCCCTAGTTTTAACAATAAAACAATTTAGTTTAATAACTTGAAAGAAATCATGTACCAACATGATTGATATCGTCAAAATATCCAAAATGTAAAAAACTTTTTATAGTAATTAACACATCAACTTGTGCTAATGGATCAGAAAATTCCAACGCTTCTAATATCCATCGTTTGCAAGTTGCAAATGTCCGGCCATGAAGCTTGATGTTGTTTTGAGTTATATTGTGTAGAAATTTACAAATGTTTTGGACTAGAGATGTTTCTGTAGGTAGAACGGCTGCGCAAAGTTGATTCACTAACAATAACACCGCCTGAAAGTAGATGATCAAAATGTAATTTCAACAGAATGGCAATAAAATAGATGAAGATACAATTAACGAAAAATGTTTAAAAGAAAATGTGACAAAAATATCAAACTCTTACGTTATTGTTTACAATATCGAGGCATCTGTAATCCAGCTCGTTGAGATCGTTTAAATATCCATTGATCTGTTTCTTATCGCTGAGCTTTGTGCTAGTTAACGAAAGCAATCTCTCAATTAACGAAAAAAACTGTATTGTGGTATCATTAACTGTGCAATCTATGTGTAACGAGGCCATGATCACATTTGCACGTGTATTACACAATTTTGTTATCTAGAGCAGTACAATGAACCTCAATAATTAACTTGTAATTTGTGTACACATTTAAACATATTACTAAGCGATATTGCACAATTCTAATGTAAAACGATGTATGTGCTGTTCGACTTTTTGTATGTGTAATTTGTATGGCATGTATGGTACGGTATAAAGTGTAGTGAGTCTTTTTTGGGTGTAACTATAGTGTAAGATAAGCGCGCCATCTCTAGATCTTTCGCGCGAATCTTTTCGGGGAAAGCTCGAATTTGAAGATCAATGTTCGGGATTATTATAGGTTGCACGACAATTTCCCGAAAAATGGCAGCGATAGTGTTGGTACCAACGGAAATCCCTAGGTAGTTCAAATTAAGTTTCTGTAGGTTAGTTACACTGAGTAAGTAGTAATACATGTGGTTAGCCGAAACCTTTTTGACGTATTTTGACATGTGCGTGTTTTGACATAAGCGTATGCAGATTTGATGCTATAGAACAATAGAACATTAAAATAAGAATAAAATTTATTATAATATATTTAAAGATTTATTTTTTCCCGACAAATTTACTTGCGTTTTTGCGTTGATTTTTGAAGTAAGGTGACAAAAGGACCGAAAAAAGATACCTGCATAGCTAAGTTGAATTTTAAGAATAAAGAAACAAACGAAAAGGAAAAAGATAATTGAATAGATCAAGGATCAATAGGGTTGTTGTTCTGATAATACCTGAAGGTCGCTGTTATTGCCGGCCTTCAGGTATTATGACAATAATATTTTGTGGCAATAATAACGCCAGCAATAACGGCAGCCTTCAGATATTATCGGAATAACAATCCTATTGATCCTTGATCTATTCAATTATTTTTTTCCTTTCCGTTTGTTTCTTTATTCTTAAAATTCAACTTAGCTATTCAGGTATCTTTTTTCGGTCCTTTTGTTATTTTACTTCAAAAATTCATCACAAAAACGCAAGTAAATTTGTCGGAAAAAAATAAATCTTTAAATATATTATAATAAATTTTATTCTTATTTTAATGTTCTATTGTTTTATAGCATCAAGTCTGCATATGTCAAAACACGTATGTATGTACATATATGTCAAAATACATAAAAAAGGTTTCGGCTAACCACATATATTACTACTTACTCAGTGTGACTAACCTACAGAAACTTAATTTGAACTACCTAGGGATTTCCATTGGTACCAATACTATCGCGCCGCCATTTTTCAGGAAATTGTGTAACCGGATTATATTTCAATTCTTTTCTTATTTCATGTGTGTAATCTGACAGATGGTTGAAAAAAGATAATATATGTACTGAAGACATTCAAACTTTGAGTGACATTATTAGTCTCGAATAAAATATGTCACATTCCAATTTTATCTGCAAATATTGGAGTATGTTGAGAATTGTAGCTTCTTCTTCCTATTTTAGGGCACTTAATCCCCACCTCGGATTCGATACAGCCAAGCGTTCTAATCTCTAATAATGGATGAAACAAATGCGTTGGTTGCATCAGCAACCTTCAAAAATTTTTCATTTGGACGAACACGTCCGAACACGTTCGCTACTAGATAGCTACTCCGAATTGTAGCTTTATCATGTGGCCCTAAATTATGCACAAAGGTCACAGGTCAAATAAATGTTTAAAAACGTTTGTTTCTAAAATGAGAAACTTTATTTAAATATGTGTGAGAAGTTACATTCGCGAAAACTTTATTTAATTTAGTTTGCCAAAGACGTTGTTTATTCATTAATAATTTGAACTTTAATAATAGCTTGAAGATATTTAAAATAGAAATACTGTATAACAATCTTAAATCACATCTATTTCTAATCACTGTAAAAATATATGGCAACACATGCTGAAATCGTGATATCCAAAAAATAGTAATATACGAAATCAAGTCTTTCAGTAACTTACATTTGGTCAATACATTGTCCGTGCCAACGCGGAACATTTAGAAATTGTATTTATACTATGTTACATTAACAAAAAAAAAANGCCTTCAGGTATTATAACAATAATATTTTGTGGCAATAATAACTTCAGCAATAACGGCGGCCTTCAGGTATTATCAGAACAACAACCCTATTGATCCTTGATCTATTCAATTATTTTTTTCCTTTCCGTTTGTTTCTTTATTCTTAAAATTCAACTTAGCTATTCAGGTATCTTTTTTCGGTCCTTTTGTTATTTTACTTCAAAAATTCATCACAAAAACGCAAGTAAATTTGTCGGAAAAAAATAAATCTTTAAATATATTATAATAAATTTTATTCTTATTTTAATGTTCTATTGTTTTATAGCATCAAGTCTGCATATGTCAAAACACGTATGTATGTACATATATGTCAAAATACATAAAAAAGGTTTCGGCTAACCACATATATTACTACTTACTCAGTGTGACTAACCTACAGAAACTTAATTTGAACTACCTAGGGATTTCCATTGGTACCAATACTATCGCGCCGCCATTTTTCAGGAAATTGTGTAACCGGATTATATTTCAATTCTTTTCTTATTTCATGTGTGTAATCTGACAGATGGTTGAAAAAAGATAATATATGTACTGAAGACATTCAAACTTTGAGTGACATTATTAGTCTCGAATAAAATATGTCACATTCCAATTTTATCTGCAAATATTGGAGTATGTTGAGAATTGTAGCTTCTTCTTCCTATTTTAGGGCACTTAATCCCCACCTCGGATTCGATACAGCCAAGCGTTCTAATCTCTAATAATGGATGAAACAAATGCGTTGGTTGCATCAGCAACCTTCAAAAATTTTTCATTTGGACGAACACGTCCGAACACGTTCGCTACTAGATAGCTACTCCGAATTGTAGCTTTATCATGTGGCCCTAAATTATGCACAAAGGTCACAGGTCAAATAAATGTTTAAAAACGTTTGTTTCTAAAATGAGAAACTTTATTTAAATATGTGTGAGAAGTTACATTCGCGAAAACTTTATTTAATTTAGTTTGCCAAAGACGTTGTTTATTCATTAATAATTTGAACTTTAATAATAGCTTGAAGATATTTAAAATAGAAATACTGTATAACAATCTTAAATCACATCTATTTCTAATCACTGTAAAAATATATGGCAACACATGCTGAAATCGTGATATCCAAAAAATAGTAATATACGAAATCAAGTCTTTCAGTAACTTACATTTGGTCAATACATTGTCCGTGCCAACGCGGAACATTTAGAAATTGTATTTATACTATGTTACATTAACAAAAAAAAAAGGATAATTCATTATAGAACTATCCCTTGAATGTATATTTGCAACGCTTTCATTGGCATTAATAACTGCATATGAAATGCTGTTTTTTTTACAATTGCGAGTTTTAGGTATGCACAATATGCACGGAATGCGCGAATGAACGCTACAATATACGTTGTTAAGCATATAAAATACTTCTTACGTTTAATATTTTACGTGAGATATTTTGCAATTGTAAAAGAAAATATACTTCTGTGTAAAAAAAAATGATTAAGTAATTTAATGCGCATCTCTGTGCATGCGTGTATCATATTTGACAGCACACTTAACAATTTGGCAGTTAAAAGGAATGGTAACATACAAGTGGATCAGCCGCGAGAATCTTTAGCAAATTTTACCCTAATGTGTAAATATTACAGCATTCTGGGAACCTTGTGCTATCAATCTAACAAACCTTAAATTTCAACATTCATTGTTACCAATCAACTTTCAAGTTCCTTTGCACTAATTGTCATTAAACTGTGTCGATTAATATACAATTATAGTTGCATTCTCAAACTAACTTCTAAAGCTTTACCATCGTTTCGTTCACAATCTCGTTAAGATCACAATAATACAAGTGTTGTATCCGTGAATATTTTCCATCGCTAAACGACGATAATTCACATATAGCTGTTTTCGTTTTGCATTCGTGGAATACGAAAATTTACGACTGATTCGGCTGACAGGCTGCATATATCGGTCTCGCTTTTTCTTTCGCCAAGTCTGTGGCTTTCTTAGCGGCGTCTTTCACCTTCTCTGCTTTACCCTGTAAAGAATGCTGCAAGTCCTCCGCGAGGCTTGGCTTTGTCGTAACGCCATCGTCCGCCGCGCTGTGGCCGGCTTGCATGGAGAAATTCATCTGAGGCAGTTTCGGATTTAGAAACTGTGCTGTGTGTGGAAACATATTCGCAAGGACGTAATTAAATCCTTCCGACATCTTGGCGCAATTCTTTTTAAATCGATCCAAGCCGAAGGCTTGAATTGCCCTACTGAAACCAAAGACCTGACTGTCGATCCAGGCTGATCTCTTTGCAACTGTCCACTCTGGATTCTCCTCGGAGATCTGATAAACCACTTTCTCAACAATGCTCTATAAGAAATAATAAATCTATTAAAAATCTGCATAACTATTTAACATAATCAACAAAAATCATCAATCACTAAATTTTTAAGAAGTATGTAATATCAAATAAATCAAAGAATCTAAACAATCTCAAAATAAAGATTTGTTTTATAAGTTATGTTCTACATATACACGTACTTCAAGCATGCTACGTCATAAAAAAATAAGATTTTTCACAAAAACAAAATGTTTTCATTCCTTACTTCTCTGGCTGCTTTCAGAAACTTTACTCGGGTAAAATTTCTATCTCTCAATCTTTATTATTTATTGACGAAGGATAGAAGGATAGAATGTTCACTCGAGTGAAGTTTCTGAATGTCGCCCCTATAGTTCATTTGCTTACCATGACTCTAGTGTATCCCAAATTCCTTGTGTAGGTGGTCAAAGTCTTTGCTTCCGGGTCGACAATACTCTCCTCGACGATTTTGACGATGTTTTTACTGATAAATCGTTCACCCCATTTCGGCACTCTGTTGGTTTTCGTCAACAATCGCTTGGAGTAGAGCTTTCCGTTTGTAACTTCTCTGGCGATCGTATCCTCGCTGAGAACGTGCGAACTGGAAATCCATGTTTTGAGTTTCCGCCGAACAGCGTATACTCGACGTATTACGTAATATTTGTATTTCGATAACGCACGTGACGTAACGCGCATCCTGTTACCTGTGCGGATTGGGATATCTCTGAAAGAACCCTCGAACAACCTGTGTCCAATCGAATTTGAAAACTGTGATGTTTTCGTAATACTTCACCATCGTGTAAAAACGATGCGACCGCTCTTACTCGACAGATCTCGCGGAGAAAGAATCTATGATGAAGGAAAAAGCGTCGTGAAAGGTGGTATGAATCTTTGATGAATTATCGAAGAAAGATCGGCCGGAGATTACCGCGAGAACACGATCGTCGACGGATCAGAGTCCGCGGCGAATACGCCGCATGTTGGGTTGAGCGCAGCGTAGATCGCGTATTTGACACCCAACACAAGGCAGCAAAACGATAAAGGCCGGGAATTATGAACACATACAGATAGTCGTCTGCGCGACGCGTTGCCGAAACCATAGAACTTTGTTTACATGGCACCATTAAGGTACGTGTTCATGGTGTCGCTCGTCGCTCATATTCAGCTAGAGTCCCTATAATTAGAGTCCTTTTAATGGCTGTGTTCCGATATTCACTGTCAGTAGAGTTCCTCTAGTAAGAGTTAGGACACCGAAGGCCAGCTTTTGATTGGTTCCGCCATTTGTAGGTAATCGTAAGAGAGAAAAGGAAAGAAA
>JAJVSH010000102.1:7202-71876 GCA_021460005.1 Tetramorium alpestre
ATATATAATGTATGGTAATCCTTATTTACAGAACTATTTTTTAATAATATTTTTCGTATTTTTCAACAATGGAATTTATTTTATACAGCTGTATAAAATTTATGTGCATGTAATAGTTGTCTATTACAAAAAGGGAACTCTATCGCATACATACATATGTATAAAAGAACTAAATTTTTCCAAAGCCTTTTCTGCATTCGTGGATAAAATAACTTTTATATAAACCGAAAACTTAAAAGTATAAACCAGTAGAACACAAAAGCATACAGCGTACAGGCATTTTCTATTGCTACAATATTCCATATATTCCAAGATCAATTATTATTCAAATATGCTGAACAAGATTCGAAGTCTCCTTCATATTCTTAGTATCGGAATGGATAATCAATTTGTTTCACGCGTATTCAAACTATGGCGATCTTTATGACAATGACAATAACAGATGGAAATTGCCAGAATTATCAGAATTAGCCGTTGGAGTCATGGATTTTTTTTCTACCAGAATACACAATTCTTATATAAAGAAATACCGGATTCGAGAGATACCTTTGACTTTAACGGATAGAAATCTGTTGCGTTAATCGTACAGATAAGTCATTACGTTACAATACCAGTATTTCTGTGCGATTTTACCTCGGAACTTGAGCAATGCAAGCATCAAGTCGAGCATATTTCGTACAGAAGTATTCATACAATGACGATAAAGCATTCGTGCGGTTCTTTCTCGTATTCCGAGTTGTTGCCGCAACACACGCATACGAAAAGCATATTTCCCCGTTACCGAGCGAATATTTTAAAAGTTATAGCCTTGATATTTTCGTATCAAGATTTTCGTCTATGAATAATAGAAAGGACATCCAGTGATTTTGGGATACCCATATATAGAGACCTCGGTTTAATAAATTGCAATTGCGTGAAATAAAAACTACACTAATTGGCGCTAGAACGGTCGGCGCAACTATAGCTGTAAGACTGAGCGAAATTCCTCGAATCAAAATACTGCTAATCGAAGCTGGTTTTCATGAAAATCTATTTATGAATATACTACTATTAGTTCCCTCTCTGCAATTGAATAATAACATCAACTGGAACTATTCAATTAAATCATTCAATAGATATTGTCGTGATATGAAATACTTGTCTTTGGTTAGCAGGAAAGGTAGTCGGCGGCAGCAGTGTTTTAAATTTTATGATAAATATCTTTGAGGATATTTATCTTTGCGTTAATGCATTCCATCTTTGTTAAAGTTATTTATCGCGTGAAATAAAAGACACGTAAAAAAATCATTGTTTTATAATTTATGTCATCAGTTTATGTATACAAATTCAATTTATTATAATGCCTGAAATTATTAGCTTCATTAAACTAATATCTAACAATGTTTCGTATGTCATCAACATTCATTCCTGCGGAACGCATCTCTGTCGGCCCTTGACACCTTCCTTCCGGTATCCGGCGTTGCATATGCAAAAGTTCGGCGCGGTGCATACGCCGTTCGGGCAACCACCCGCGCACACCGGCACGCATCTGGAACGCGTGGGGTCGCGGACATCATGTGTATATCCGTGATTGCAGGTGCATTGATCCGGTCCGGTGCACCGGCCGTTCAAGCACGGATGCTGGCATATCTGCTCGTCACCCACGTCCACTTCACCCACGTCGTGCCAAATGCATCTTCCGGTATCGGGGTTGACGCGGAATCCCGGTTCGCAGACGCACCTGTTTGGTCCGACGCACCGACCGTTCGGTCCGCAGCCGTATCTGCAATCACCGGACTGTGATGTCGGAGACGTCGTTACAGGGATGCATCTGCCGGTGTCAGGGTCGATGATTCCTGACTCATATCCGAATCTACATTGTGTCAAGGTTGAGTCGGTCGTGGGCACCGCGTGGGGAATGCATCTTCCGGTATCAGGCTCAGAGATGAATCCCCGTTCGCAGAGGCATCGATTGTGTCCGACGCACACACCGTTCAGACCACAACCGTATATGCAATCGGACCGTGATGTCGTTACGGGGATGCATCTGCCGGTGTCGCGGTCGATAATCCCCGGCTCATGTCCGATTCTGCATAAGGTCAAGGTTGAGTTGATCGTGGACGTTATGTTGGAAATGCATCGTCCGGTATCAGGATCAACGATGAATCCCCGCTCGCAGACGCACCGGTTGTATCCGACACAACGGCCGTGCGGACCACAGGTGTATCTGCAATCGCCGGACTGTGGTATCGGAGTCGTCGTTACGGGCATGCATCTACCGGTGTCGGGGTCGACAGTGTATCCGTATCCGCACTGCGACGAACCCGTAGTACCTGGGATGCATCTGCCATAACGGTCCCGCGTGTATCCGGGTCTGCAGCTGCAGATGTTTGGCGCGATGCATTCGCCTTCATGACAACCGGTCGGGCAATGGGGTATGCAGGATTCGCGATCGCCAGGAGGATTGATGTATCTGTAAAACAATTGATGATTATAATTTATAATGTATCTGTAAAACAATTGATGATTATAATTTATAATTGTATACTTTATTTGTTAATTTAATTAGCAAAGAAGACATAAGGGATTCTGAAAACTTTATCAGAGTGTTAAAATTAAAATTTTAAAGGTATTTCAGAATTATAAGACAGCATCTATAAAATGTCCAATACATAAAATCAATCCGATACTCGTTCTGCAAAGCTAGTAATGTTTGCAAATTTATTATATTTCTAACGCGTGGCTGTACTTCAAGCGGCAACGTAAACAGCTATTTGCGCAGATGGCCGCATGAAAATTACAAAATGGCTGATTTATATGCCTGTGGGAAAGCAGTTACACGCACGACATATAATTGCTTTCAGCGTATATATAATATCATTTTTGACGAACATTGATTTATCAATTATTCATATCGCAGGCAACTAGCTTTGCGGGAACAGGTTACGAACGTACGTGCGTGAGTAGGTAAATCAGGGTTTAATTATCGCGCGGAATGTTGCCGATGCGAGAGATCTCCGCGCCATTGCGCAGTCGGCGCGGAGATCAGAGAGGACTCGAAAGTGGGATAACGCTTATTAATTACCCCTCGCTGCAGGTGCACACGCCCGGCCCGCTGCACACACCGTGCACACAGCCGCCCTCGCACGCGGGCACGCAATCCTTGCGTTCATTCATAACGTATCCCGGTCTGCAGCTACAGACGCGCGGCGCCACACATTCGCCATGGCTGCATCCGTCGGGACAAATCGGTTTGCACTGGCTCTCGATCTCGTCATAGCCCAATTTGCACATGCACACTTCGGGCAGGTAGCAATAGGCGTTCTCCTGGCACCGATATGAACAGACGGGCATGCAAACGCCGTTCTCGGCACGCCATCCCGGTTGGCAGGTGCAGATGTTCGGGCCCGTGCAGCGGCCGCCGAAACAGCCGTGTTCGCATTTCGGCTCACAATGGCTAGTTGTCACGTTGCGCTCGTAGCCGTCGCAACAGTCCAAGATAGTGATCCAGCCGTCATTTTGCTGAACAGAATTTATTTAATCGTTGAAATTATTTAAATAGCTTAATTATTAATTATTAATTAAACATCGGATTTTTTGCTTTCTAAAGTTACTAAGGTTTACTAAAAAAAAAAAAAAAAAGATGTCGCGTTCTGAAATTTTATCTCCTAAGATTTATATTTATCAAGTATCAATTATTTCACAAACTATCGATTTTCAGAGAATTTACTTACAGGATAATGACCTCCAGGTGGCTGAGGAATAGTATTGTAAGGCGTTCCGCTGTCGTTTGCAGTTAAAACATGGCTGTATCTAAAAGTCGCGGATATTAATTATTATTTTTACGGCATTTCTTGCAATAGATGTTAAATATGAAAAAGAGTGTAAGCAGAAAGTAATATTGGATCGCCTTATATTGTCAGGATTACAGCATTCATTTCGAACTAAAAAATTGATTACTTACGGCACCCTTTTATAGCAAAGACCATTTTGCGAGGAGTTGGTGCCATGAAAATTCCCGTTAGGACGCTGCCGATGTCCACCTTTGACACCGTCAACTGCCAAGATGTCAACGACAAGGCACGTAAAAACAATCAGGCAAATCGACAATCTCTGCATGTTGCATGAACGATCGCGAATTTACTACTGGATGCTTATTTTCGGTCAGGGAGTGGGCATCACCGCGATAAGGATGTCGCAAGGGTCAGAAGTTTTCATCTTCTCATTAAACTTGTCGTTAAACTACGCAACACTCTCGTTCACGGAAACGGTTATCGGTTATGCGTATCGATATGTCGAGAGAGACCTAATGGGGCCAGAGCGTTCGTGTGCCCGTTTCTTCCACACTTTTACTCTTATCTAATTATTGATTAGGTCATCGCTATTAACTGGGCCATAATTGACTTATTAGGCACGGCTTTAATCGGATGAATAAGTTATTGATCGCGTGTGCACAAAGCGCGGGGACAAGATAACGTATCACAATTAAATTTCAGCTTAACTATGTTATAAAAAGATTCTCTGTATGACGTGAATCAGAAAAATTTGCATGCTTTTACAAGAATTCTCTGAATTTTAGATAAAAATAGAAAAATTAAAATGTTTAAATTACATTTGAGTACATTTAAAATGATATAAAATGTAAGATATGAGAGAAAATAATGAAAGCTATTAATTAAGAAATTCACTTTATCTGAACGAGGTTATCTGAAGAAAAAATTATTGGCTTTATCATGTATATCATGGATAAGTTGTTTTAATTAAGAGAAAAGTGTTTTTTAAAATTCCACAATGATAGAATTGTTTTGTTTTGATGTAAGTATTGCATTAAACTATATGCACAATTTGTATGTCATTTGTGTGCGCAGTTTATTATAACCCTTGCTACATTTGACATTATTTACGTAATCCGACTGATATCATTCGGGAATGGATGGAGCGGGAATGGATGGAGAATAGAAACGATAATAAGACGGGCGCGTAAGAATATGTTAAGTGCGATAAATATACAGTTTATTAAATTACGATAAGCTAATGCTGACTGCAAATAACATTTCCTTGAAACGAGTGCAATATAAAAAAATCAATGTAAAACGATGAGCTACATCAAATTATCGCGTGACATAGAAACGGAAAGTTTTCTTCTCTCCTATGGAAAACATCGGAGAAAAGCATCAAGAAGATAAGGATGTTTATTATCCCTCTCAATAATTCTCCGAGTTTATAAAAATAACGCTGTATATAAAGTTATATTATATATTATATTATATGTTTATTATATTATATATTATATTATATTATATGTGACTTCTTAAAAAATACTGATAAAATAATAATATAAAATAGTAGTAAATATTAAATAAAGCCTTATACTTACACAATTATTTNATTTAATTTAATTGATACTATAGATAGTTATTTAAAAATGTTCGCAAATGGAAAGTGACGTTTGTATTTTTTTTTAAATGCATATACTGCGTATGCCTTAAATATGAGTTTTATTCTTTGGTTTCAATTTCGAGGCACAAAAGTCATTAAGTGCACTTCCTCTCACGATAACAAATTTAGTATCATCGGTTACATTATCGCTTATATACACATAATTACTGGCGTACTCGGAAACTCGGTATATTATCGCAGGATATGTTTTCATGTCTAGTGCTTCTTCGCAGGATGCGATTACCATGGGACTGATGATTAAAAAAGTTCTCGTAATAATTATATTATCAATATTACGGTCGTCGTTCTGCCAGCGACGCTGGCGACAGTAAACAAATGCGAAGAGATCGTTTCACGTAAAGTTAACAGGAATAAATAAACGACAGATCTGTTTGCGCAACGGTAATTCATACCGGGTGAATTACGTCAACATTGATCGAGAACCGCCAGATTTATACACCGGGCAATTTATTTTCGCATCTATTTATTCGCAAATGGGGAACTTCGCCTCCGCAGACTACACAAACGTTTTTATATCGTTTAGGTAGTACAGTCGGTGCGCCGACTATATTTTCCCTCGCTCGTTACACGAGATTCCATTGTTCCACCGTTTTCCACCTAATTGCGCATTCACGCGCAATCGTAATCGGGTGCATTCGCCCCCGGTTTGACGTCATCCCGTTGAAACTACGACATAGTTTATTCAGAAGGAGCTGCACGCTCCGCTGATTAAATTCTACCGTCGGTCACTGACAGTATGGTGGTGCTCCAACGACTTGATTCTTGTGTGCCTGCGCCGCTCAATTACAGTCACGTTCAGCCTTGCGCATTCAACGCGTTCTGCGAAAGGTCGGAAACCAGTTTTCGCATATTTTTCATCGGTCTCGAGCGATCGACTTTTCACCGATTGTTTTGTCCGTGACAGGTCACGTTTCATCTAAAAACGTTTCAAGGTCCTTTTACGCGACGGTGACGCATTATTGAACTATATTGCTAAGGATACGGATAGACTGGATCGTGTAGTAAGTGGAAACGTTTCCGCGTCACAGATCCTTGCGATCCGATGACGGAGTGGTCTGCAATGGTATTTCGTCGTACAAGTGCTCCGTGTTATGGTCCAAGTTTGTCTGCAGACGTATCAGAGTTGCCGATGGTCGGTCGTAATGGCCATCTTGTAACAGATCTGCATGATGAGAAAATCGATTGAGAATCTTAAAAATAATATCTTCAAAAAAAATATATGACTTATTCCCAAAGTAACAATTGTAATCTTTTGGAATGAAATTGAAATAAAATTGTGTCATACTGATTATTTTTTTTATTGTCGCTAATTGATACCTAAAGACTTTTTATTAATTTGCAATTTAATTTTCTTTATTACTGTGCCTCACATATGCGGCAAATTTAATAAGAGAGCGGAAACTTACCACGGAAATTACCAGAAATTCGCAGACCAATCGTAGCGGCGCCGTTAGCGTAGGTGTTCAGCGATTCAATGCCATCGACAGTCAGTATCGTTTCCGGTTCTGCATTAATGGCGAATATCGGACTCGCGCGGATCGGAGGTGCTAAAATCACAGTGATATCGGCGAATGCAATACGCAAATGCAGCGCAGAGTCGATTAGTACAAAGGGACCGACGTCGTGCGATCGGCGAGATGGCTCTCTCACTGGCTATGATGGTCAAGACTATTCTTAAAACGATTACGTAGCCGGACTCATCCGGGTCAAGGACACACGGATTTCACTGACAGTCTAGGAGAGAATGTTGCTGTCGGGTGAACGTATAACTCTCGATACTCACGGGGCAGAGTGGCGTTCACTACCGCGGACGTCCTTCCGCCGTTCACGCTCTCGCGCTCTTGGCCCTTGGTCTTCTCGTCGTCGTAGACGGCGAGACGAATGGTCTCGAACAGCTTGGAGCGCATATGGAGAACCATAACCACTGCGAGCGAGGTCAGACCGAGGGAGACGATCGCGGCGACGACGATTAGCGCGATGTCCAACGGAATCGGCGTTGGCGTTTGAATGTCATCTGCCAAAAATGGGGACGCTTCGTTAGAGGTCAAGCGATCGAAGATGCTGCGCACAAAGTTGTTCTTCATATTTCCCAAGTCCTTCATATTTCTCTAGACACTTTGTGTACCTTTGTGAACGGTTTTCACGTAATCGATATTTGGCACGTTCTCGTTGCTTTGGACATGTCTGAGAAGAGCGTCCTTTGTCGCAAACTTTTGCTTATCCTTCTCGAAATCCCTCCTGCGCTCAGGAACAGAGACCAAGACGATCACGGGCCGAGCGGTGGTGGAAGGATCTTTCATTTGCGTTTCGTCTGCCGGATCCCCGGTTCCTTGAGGAGGGGCAGCGATCGAAGCTGTTGCCGGACTCGTCGTTTCCGGGATATAATTCATGTCGCTCCAGCTGTCATCGATACCTGCGATTGGAACTAAATATTACGAGTTTCAATGTTATACGTATAATATTAGTTAATCATTGATTATATAATTACTGAGATAATCTATTACTGGCGTGAGAAACAAAAGTTTCACATGTCGTTAATGTTACGTGGCGTATCGGATTATATTTGCTCTATTCACAATGCAAAAGTAGAACGAGAAAAAACATGCTTTCCCTAACACTAATGTTAATCGGCAACTTTTTCTCGAGTTTGCCCGTCTCCAGCGTTTGAAAGTGTGAAGATCGATTTCTACATCTTCGAGCAAATAATTACGCAAGCCTGAAGAAGTAAATGTTTTCTTTGATTAAGCGTATCATTTCACCTTCCGTCTGGCGTTCGGTGGTTCCACGCGACACGGAGACGACCTCCGTACGCTCCGTATTACTAATTCCCGGTGTTTGCGGTAGACGGTCGGTAGTAGAGCTCGGCAAATAAGCGGGCGACGTTTGCTCGACCGAAGAGGCATCGTCGTCGATGCAGCTTCCGGTTACGGCATCGCAACCATTATCTCGGTTTTGACATGTGCATTCGTTTGCACAACCCGGGCCCCATTGCCCGATCGCGCAACGGACCTCGCATCTGTAAGAGGAAGAGCATAATTTCTACAGTATCACTTGGCTTAACGGGCGATATTCCTCGAGCTACTCTTCATTGCTCAATAAACATTGGCCATTGATATTTCTTAAACACTCACCGAGGTCCTTGCAATCCTGGAGAGCATTGACAAATGCCGCTCGCAGGATCGCAGGTGCCGTTCTCGCCGCAGTTGCATACGTTCATACATCGCGGACCCCAGGATCCCGACGGACATGCTGCGAAATGAAATTGATACATGTATCAAACATACATATATGTATTAAATGATTAAATAATTAACATTTTTTAAATGAAGTAAAAAATATTCTGAGAAAATGATACTTGATACTCAACTCCACATTATGCGATCTGTCAAAAGAATTTTCCGTTTTAATCTACATCAACGTGTTTCACGGATAGTTGACAATCAAGATGAAAAAAATGACGCAATTTTATAAACGCGGGTTATTAAACGTTTCGTAAATACAGGCAAGCGAAATTAATAAGTCTGCACAAGATTGTAGATCATATCTGCGAAATGTTTAAAGCGAACGTTTGTCATACATCGCGAATGTCTCTTATAAAGCATTGACGTCGCGATTGCGTTATGCGAATGTCGGACGCGATGTATCTGATCGACTACCGCCCACGACCTTCTCGAACGCTCATGGGAAAGTAGCGGCTTCGTAACTTCCGGGCTTCCGTAACTTTCGAAGCGTTCCCCGATCATATTGACGCAACAGTTGCGTGCAATCGGCGACTTCTGCTTGTTTGACAACGATAAGCCAATCTAGAAACCGTGATTTATCATCAGTCTTGTTACGAGCGCGGGTTTCCAATGAAGGACTGCAAAGGAAGCCGAAAAAATAAAATTTTAATTTTAATTCAGATGCTGCTAACCTTCATTAATGTTAATAAATATAAATAAATCCGAATATTAAAGAACAAAATTATAATTTAAACGATTTGATGATGATGAAAAAGCAAATATCCTTTTATCCTTTACATCCGTTTACGTGCTCTACAGTCAAAGACCAATTTTTTTACTAGCTTTTATTATGTCATTGTTTTACAACCACCGTAATTATGCCAGCGACACGTGTGGGCTAACATTCGTTTTAACGAGATGAGTTGTATGAACATGTGAAAACCAACTCATTATTATGATTCGCGTGGAAGTACTATCTACTGGAAACAGTCATTTCACACGCGCGTTCTCGCGGTCGTGGAAGGTCGGTACGTTTCATGGAGCGTGAAATTTCTCGTTGCGTTCTGCTGCTACCCGTTTCGGATCTGCTCGCTCGCAATCTCGTTTCACAATCGCCGTCGCATCGTACCTTATTTTCTTAATCCCAGATTCTATTTTCGGACGGGAATCGTTGCAAAATTAGCACTAGAGAATTATTCGGATCTATTAATTATACGGACCTTCGAGGCTTTCCCAAGGTTTAATTCAAACTTTGCATGTATATATTCATCGCTGTTTATTGCCTCGGTTTAAATATACTTTTTCGAAATGTCATAGCAATTTATCAGCATCTAATTAGCACTGCAAACATTATTCCGTCCGGTTTGATAAATAGAAGATGTTGCAAGTGTCAGCAGCCAAGGAATTCATTTCAATGACCTTCTAAAATGCTTTCGTTGCTTTTTTTTAAGATAGCATTTCTTCGGGTCAGTTTTATGTTCGTGTTTACAGCGATATTACTACAGATAAAACTGACATCGTCTTAAGTAACTAATTTGCACAATAAAAATTTAACACGTAGTTGCTATATTATAAAAGGAATAATCGGTACGTTGATTTTTTTATTTCAATAAAATAAAGACAATAAATCTGGAATTGGAGTTAGATCAGCATTTAAAGAAGATACCGATAAAACAAATGTCATAAAAGAGATATCTCGGTTTCTTATCCTTCAAAATGTAATTTTTATGAAACGCGTTACTCAAAACCTGAAAGGTGATTATGATAATTACTGTAATTTAAAAAGCTTAAAAGGCTTTAATTATGTAAAAATGTAAAAAAATATAGGTTTAAACGGCGGATGACAAGCATCTATTAGAAATACATTAGCAAATCTAGAATGAGATATTTAATAAAGAGAAACGAAGAAACATTGCTCAATAATCGCTGATTTAATTTTTCCCGACTTACCAAGGGCACAGTCATCTCCGTGATATCCAGGATCGCACTGGCATTTGTTCGGTGCGACGCACGCACCTGCCACACATTTTTCGCAAAACGGTAAGCAGCTCGCATCCGCTTCCGCATCGTCGTGAGTCATTTTGTATCCCTCGCAACATTCCTCCACAGTCTTCGATTTTTCCTCCGTCTGTATATTTCGAAATATACAAATTACTCGTTTATATTCTAATTGATCTATCAGGATGTCTATCAAAAGAACACTTTAATTTCGACAATCACGTCAGGAGAACATTTACGTTGATATAGTAATTAGTTGAAATGATTTCACAATCATTTCTGACATCTATATTATTGATTTGAGAATAATTACATACGATATTAGAGAGAAAGAGAGTATGACGACATATTGTTCTGATGTTTTTTTTTCGTTTTGAAAACGATTTCACCGACGACTTCAGCTACAACGAAGAATTCCGAAGATAAGACGCGATCGTTATATCACTCTCTAAAGCAAGAGATTTCGATTATTGGCGAGAGTAAAAGTGAGAACGGTTGGCGTGGAATGCAGAGAGGGCACGCGATGGTAAACGAAGAGGGATCACAGGGAGAAACAAGATGAGAAACATATGTATAATGAGCGCCTTCTCGCAGCACTGAATTGACCGGCCAAACATGCCCAACACATAAAAATACCAAAGTTATGATAGCAAACAGAAACGAAATTTAAGTATGCGTGTGGAAAAAAACGGCCAATTAAATTTTACTTATTTATTGTAATACATATGTTTCGCCGTTAGTATAAATTTGATTTTTATTTCAATAAAATTTTCAAAATTACTTATTATTTTCCAAACGCGCTATCATCTGATTTTTTTTTTTTTTTTTTTGAGAAGAGGACGAACACATTGGAAATTGAATATCAAAGACGAGCGATAATAATTTCTCTCTGATGTAATCCGTTATGAGAGAATACGCATGTGAAAACTGACGCATTCGCTGCAATAAAATATCGAATCAGAAGTATCCTTTTCTCCTTTATGAGAACATTATTACTTTTCTTCGTCGTTAATTGCTTCTGCGAATTTTGTCTGAAATGTTGCAATCGAGATACCAAACGATCGCGTTTCGATATTCTCTCCTCTTTTACTCGATTACAGTACGACTGCCTGACGAATGTCTGATTTGCAAAATGGGTAGCGCGCACCTTTAATGCATATTATTATGCAAATTCCAAACTTCCAGTTTTTCAGCTGGACATTCGACCGACGTCAAGAAGATAACGACTTCATAATGTACCATTACGAACAAGCTATCGGATAAACCGGATTATACACAAACTGATTGATGTACATGTAGTGAAATTTGAGCGCTCTCTTTTGCTTTCACTGTGGCATTCGTGAAGGTTTTATTACTTTGATATACATGTGTAATGTTACGAAATTATTGTCATTTTCAAAATTTATTTTACATAATTTTGTAAACATTGGAAATGGTTCTTTATGTGAAATATATAAATATATATTTAAATTATTAAATAAATTATTAATTGTAAGTAATACTGAAAAATATAAAGCTGACAAATTAATTAATTCTCAAAAACAAATAATAAAATTTTATTTTTTAATTATTTTATCAGATTTCAATTTAAACTCGTAATAGTAGTTAAAGATTTAATTTAAAAATTGACATTTAAACTGATGTTTCTCGTTCAATCGTACAATATTAAACCAACGCGGAACTGCGTTTTTATTTATATACTATAATTTAATATTTAACGAACGGACTTGTAATTTCTATATACGTAAAACCTTAGCTGTATACTCATTACGTTAATTGATGAACATGTTCCGTGTCTCGTCATAAATCATTTGGAATTGTAGATCTTTACGGCTACCAGATGCACTGGAAACTGACGTCAAAGTTTTTTTTTTGTTCCCACTAAACGCCGTAACTGACATGATTAATTCACAAGAGCAAACCTTTCGCTTGCGTAATAAGACTCTCTTTCACAAAGAGGAGAGAGATAAGTTATTGATTACAATATTGCGCTCAACTATATAACCATGTAGTGAACCATATTATATTGTACGTGCGTTTTGATCGACATTATCGATTTCAGAAATCTCGAGATGTCCGATAGTGTTATCTCGATAGCATCTCCATGACCCTATTGCTCTCTCATAAAACAAGCAGATTTATAATTACAGGACGTTTTCCAGAAGTACATGTACATTATGCAATTGCTTAATAATTTCAAAGTAATCCCACCATAAAAACGTATTAAATCGTTTGTATTTTAATTATATTAAATAGAATCTGTAATTATACACACAGATGTTACACATGATATAATTTAATTAGGTACCGACAATATTGATAATTTAAAATTGATAATATTTTGTAACCTACTCTGAAAAAATATGTATATTTTAAGTGTTCTAAATTAAGAGATATTGTAAAATATCTCTAAAGCTTAACTTAATAATATCATATATCTTGATTTATATTTATACAGCATATAAAAGTCTCGCTCTCTCGCTCTTTCTCTCTTTCTCTCTCATCTAATGCGTTATTACTCAAATGTTGTGCAATTCAGACGTTTTCCAACATAGTAGAAAACGCCAAATGACCTCGACTTGTCCACGGTAATTTTCGCTCATTATACAATATTAACCTGCTCGCATTTTTTGTTCAACGTTCCTCTTTTTTTTTAATTCGGTCGTCAAGTGACATTGTTATTATAAATGCATCTACGTCATACGTATCAGTATATCTTGTTATTAAACGTTAATAGCAACTTTTTAATTCAATCGCATACGATCGATCCCTTATCGCTGAATACTTGTATATTTTCAATATGTTTTCTCTGCAAAGTTAATGACTTCACTTCTTACATACCGCGGCCACTTTATTCGCTCGTAATTCTCCGCGATCGGTAATTAGCGGCATATTACATTTTAGCTTCATTCCAGCTTCATTCGCGGCTGGTAACTTCAATCTACTCATGTGTGCGAGACTGCTGCTTCTTAATGACTCGGATTGAGAGAAAAATAAATGCATCTAATTCTTCGTTACAGTTTTGCGTTACACGCTTTACACGTTTGTCAGTCTTCAGAAAAACATCTGATAATTAAAGAAGCAAACGATTACATTCGCACAACGGTACCGACGTTGGAATTCGTGCCGCCGCTGAGTCGCTTTTACGTGAGCATTGCATCAATTGCACAGTTCCTTACGTAGTCGACGCGCGTGTATACGCGCGACGACGGTGTTTCGTAGTATGCTAACAAGCCGAAACCTTCGATCGCGCAGCGAGGCGAATTCATAAGGCATGATCCAACGGGTAGATTCGCGGCTTCGATAAACGCCGGGTTGGCGAGGTACCGATGAAAGCTGTAATTGTTTTGCATAGTAACTCCGCGTACATATACATCACCGTCGTATGCAGATCTTATCGCAATAATACGATGGTTACCTCCCAAGCTCTAAGTAGGTCGATAGTGGATACAACAAGGAGATGTTTCTATTAGCGTTAAATCTCGATTAATTAACGTGAATCGTTGTGTTGAGAATTATAGAAACTGTAACTTATCGATTACGTGCCTATTAAGCAGATAAGTTGTCAGATATTCTTTGAAACGAAATGAATATGCTATGAATGCTTTTGAAAATGTAATAATTGTTTGCCTCTAGTTTTAATATGCTAAATAATATATTTTATAAAAAATTTCACTTTTCAAGTTTTATTTTTATATTATATTATTTTTATTTTATATTAATTATATTATATAAGGAATCTGATGAAATGCAATAAAAAAATTGTACCACGAGAATTCTTTTTTATGAGTGAAGTAATCTTTCGATTAATAATGTAATCTCTCAAAATAATCTCGCGATTTCACTAATTATATTGTATTGTGTAATTAATTGTTAAATAAATTTATTTTTAATTCACATTCTGTCGTTCCAGGTTTTTGAAAAAAATTAGATCTATTAAGTACGTATTAAATAATTTAGCGTACGTATTTAATAATTATTTCTATACAAAGATCGCAGAAAAATACATTTTATACAGAGATAAATATCTCCTTTATCGAGAAAAAATCTTTCGAAACAACAATTATAGCAGCGTACGTGACATACTGTCGATATAATGGCGAAATATCGTCTTTTTTTTCTCGTAGGCCGCATCAAGTAAGTTCACTGTCCATATAATCCGCATGCAAAATGCCTCACGTGCACAGGTACACGTGCGTAAATGATGCTCGTATACCATACTTGGTGTGTATTATTACATTGCGGGCGTTCTCGTCCCAGGCGAGGATATACGTCTCACACGATAAGCTAAAATTTCCATTTTAGGCTGATCGTTTCCCTTCGACTTTGATATAATGCACGCTTGTACGGCATACCGATTACGAAACACGCTAGCGCGAACAAGATTATTTCACTTCCGGCCAACTCCTCGCAATCCGCGGGTACACGGCCAACACGCACAAATTTTCAAAGCCGGCTGAGATTCCGAGGAACCTGGTTAATCTAATTGACAGACGAGCGACTTGTCGGACTTGTGAAATCCGTTGAGAAAGCGCGAATTTCTCCCGTATCACTTCGCGGATTTTAACACCGCGAATTAAACGCTAAATTATAATAAAGTAAAATGAAATAAGTTAACTAATTATATTATAATTGAATAAATAATAGCAATTAATATTTTAATTGTAATATAATTGTTTTTAATTGATTGTTCTTTTTTTAATCCGATTCAACGATTATTAAATTATCGCATTAACATAAAAGGTCTTTGCGGGTTTAAATAATCCTTGACGACTCATGGCATTACACATGAAAATTTTAATCTCTAGATTTATATATGTCCATCTATTTAATTTATGTAAAAATATTACGCATTCATTATTCTGAACTTTTGCAATCTTTTCCTTGAGAAAGAATGGAGGTTTCGGCCTTTGACATTCTTTTGCTCCTCTCGGATCATATATCTTGATCGCAGATAAACAAAAATGACAATATATTATATATCTCTTTTTTCCTATGAGACTGGACAGGACGATAACACAAAGTGGGACTTGCCCGGATATTGAAAATTAATTTCACAGATATTGTATTATTGCAATATGATTTTATCTCTTCGTTGACGTTATTCTAGTTCAAAACACGAGAATCATCTGGTCAGTAACACATGGTGTTTTTTTTACATATCACTTAAGTCGTTCATTGGGATCTTGTTTACATATCACACATCACATCATCAAACGACGATAATTTATTTTCGGGCGTCTGTGTTAATTATCGAGTGTCCCGGCGCCGATTTCACAACGACTCTTTATTACATTCGCGCCTCGGTAATTCGTACCTTAATTAAAGCGATATCGAGATCCGGCGCCGAGAACTCTCGCAAAATTACGAACTTGCCTGAATATCTGATTGAATATCTACTTGCATTACGTTGCTATTGCATATTTCGACGCAATCGATCGCGTATAAGCGTAATTTCTTGTAATACCGTTTGTCCGCGTTACTACACGGCTAAACGCACGTATTTCGTCGGGATGACATTTCTGCACGAAGAATAAGATATCTTTCCTTCCTGCGGAGAAATTGTCTCTGCCGTCTATCTGCGATGCGCCGAGTTAAACGTTTCGCAAATTGTTAACTTCCGGCATTTTCCTTCTTCGAGGGGATACCGCGTGCAAAAATACAGTACAAAGTCGTGCGAAGTCCTTTTCAGCTAATAGCCCGCTTCTGGATTGTTTCGTAATTCCGAGACGGGACAGGTTCCTCCTTCTTTCGACGCGATTCGTCAATTCCGCATTTCACGGGACGTAATTGCAGTTACCACCCGTCCCTTCTCTCGCTCTCCGACGCTCAACCGCGTATGTGCATGTGTTCGTGTACTTCGCATTTTCCTTTTATTTATTTACTTAATCAGACGGCCGCTGCTAATACGGACTTTCCCTGTAATTAGCTCGTATCGGCGGCAGCGGCAAGAGAAAGAGAAANAGAACAAGGATGTAGCGTGATACGAAAATAGAACAGAGAGTAAGAGGCAAAAGCGGAAGAATAGACTGGTTCTTTTATAGCGTCGTGTATGTGGACCATTTTGCACTGATACCCGCCGCGCGAGAAGTATTTTGCCGATCGTTTTCCATTCACGTTGCCTGAGAAACGACATTTTTCCATAACGAGGCGTGGAAATGAGGGTTTATGTAACTTCTTCCGCAATGCAATTTCGCTGACGTTAGAATAAATTACAGATCTATTGTCTCGAATCGCGAATGATATCTCTTTCCTTTCCTTTTTTTTGGTTTCGATCATGATGATTCTATTTTGTTGTCGTTGCACCAGCTCTATATCGCTGGTTAAGGGGATCCTGTTGCTGTCCGCGGTACTAAATTTTTGTAAAAGGATTTCCAAATCTAAAGTAATATGAAGAAATGCCTTTACAAAAATTTAGTACCGCGGACAGCACAGGATCCCCTTAAGTAAATTTTAAGTTTAAAGTTTAATTTATCACAACTTTATATGAAGAGCAAACTGTAGATCTCTAGTAAGATTATACAAACAATCGCTAATCCTTTGATGGAACGATACTTTCTTGTCTGATATATGCTGAAGTCTTCCGCGAAACAGATCTTACAAGCTTATAGCAAAGTCTTCCGTCCTGTGTAGAAATTAACATATTTTCCTATTCCTTTGAAAAGTTTGAGAGAATGGTTCTTTTCCTTGATATATGAACCAGAATGATGAATAATAAACAATAAAATTGCCCGTGTAGATATCTGCGTCGGAAAACTTTGATTCTTTCAATGCAAATGTATGTCTACTGGTAATAAATTCTCTAATTATTGTTTCTCCAATCTTCTGATACACTCGCGATATACTATCAAATTGATTGAGAAAGTGAACA
This sequence comes from Tetramorium alpestre, assembly GCA_021460005.1. Lineage (NCBI taxonomy): Eukaryota > Metazoa > Arthropoda > Insecta > Hymenoptera > Formicidae > Tetramorium > Tetramorium alpestre. Next base: position 24,732 of record JAJVSH010000102.1, read on the forward strand.
AGAAAGTGTTTGTGGCGCTTCGAAAAATTAATTAAAATGTTAACATTTCGAAATATAATTTTTTTATAAAAAAATTATTTATCATACATAAATATAAGATAATGTTATTAATTTATTAATGTCTTTCCCTAAATTATCTCGTCAAATAGAGAGACTGAGATTTCGAGCCATAAAATCATTAACAATATCTTAGACTTGGGACTTACCTTCACACGATATCGTTGTCGTAGTTCGGTCCATGTCTTGGGGCATCTCGGGGGAATTTGTAGACACCAGGTGAACGAGTTGACCACAACCGGCTCGGTGTAAGTCTCGTACGACGTAACCGTGTAACTGTAACGCACGATTGATTAGTCATCGACTGGTCCTGCGATTCCCTTATCGGGTTTATGGCATGCGACGAGGTGTGCGTATAATAATGATTTATGTACGTATTACTCATGTCGGCTACATTGTCAAGGTAAAGGTCTCTTGGAAAAATATTAAATTGTATATTGCTTAAAAGTACACTGAAAAAAAAATATTTAGATCCAAGAAAATATTTGTTTACATAGTACCAATAATTTATTTACTTAATATAATCACATATTTATTTAAAATTAGATATTTTTACTTAATTGAAGTAAAGATATCTAATTCTAAATAAATATGTGTTTATATTAAGTAAATAAATCATTGGTACTATGTAAACAAATATTTTCTTGGATCTAAATATTTTTTTTTTCAATGTAGAATTATCGCTTAAGCCAATCTTGGACGATTTACAATTCGCATCGAATGTCAAGATAAAATCTTATTTGTAATTATATATTTTATTTTTTAATTTGTATTTAATATTTTATTTTATTATACATATACATATTTTTATATAAATACGTATTCTGATTCTTCAAATATTTTCTGCGCAACATATAAAATGAAAAATAGAATTCTATCCTTAGCTCTGATACAAATTACAATGAGCTTTATCTAACAATTACACATTATTGCATATTTTGTATATTTTGATACTAACTTTTTTATTCTTGAGCAAACGTGATTTCCGGTCAGAGAGTTAGCGATAAATACTGTTTCAAACGCCACAAGGATGAAAATCCACGAAACCTCCGAGAGACTCATTTCAGTAAAATTGCAAGATCTAAAATATGTTTAAAAGATTAGACTTTCTATATAGATGATGTGAATGTTAAGGAACATTTTGTATAGCATACTTACTGCGAAATGGATAGAGGTATTTTTTGAGTCTGAAATACAATTCCTTCAGAAGAACCTATAACGAAGAAATCCCGGTGGTTGTCGGCGCTGTCCAAATAAAAGTGATCTTTCCATCTTCTTGTGTATCATTAGCCGGAAAACAACTAATCAGTCGAAAGAAAAAAAATAGTTATAAAACTGAATAAAAAGTATCTCTTACTTTAGTGTCAATAATTTCAAATAAGAAAACTCAGACGCATAATAAGTGAATTTTAATTGTCAGTTATATCGTACTATAATATTTTAAATTATAAATTATAACAGTTTAAAATAAAATTTCGTCAAGGGTCGTATTATTGTGATACCGCTTGGACATTCGTACAGGATGCAGTCGGAAATACTTATTACAAATGCGCGCGTGATAGAAATGTCCCCTCCGAAAAGATATTCTCTTTGGGAGGAAGTATTAACTGACCCCAATCGTATGGTACAAGTGCCGACATTGAATATTGAATATGTGTCAAGTGTCGCATGTGAATGTCAAAATGTCCCGGGAATAATGCAGAATATTGTACGAATATAAAATACTAGACAGTTAAAATCGATATTCGCACGAAAAATAATCTATTTTTTTAAATATCGAATATTAATAATGATAATTTCCATAATCCCAAGATACGTAATCTAATTATTGATAATTTAATTGATTAATCAGACCACAATTGCAGAATGTTTCATCGTTTATATTACTTTATACCTGACAGTATAAATAATGATGTCACTTATTATTCCAAAAATTCTAATCGTAATTTTTTTTTTTTACAAAATGATGGATTGTGAAAACAGTGCGAAAGAAATAAGAATTTCGCAGTTGATTAGAATAGCTGCCACGGTACGTTAATTCGATTAACTAATCCTAATGCTGACGAAGGCCGCACGAAATTTCACATGTGCTACATAGCATAATGTTTTTCTATTCGTTATGGCATCACACGGGACGGGCAAAAAGTTGTAGAGATGTTCATTCAAACGCATCGGCCAGCTGTTATCCGTGAGAATTCCGTTTCTTATTTAAAACTATTGCGACAGTCATTTCGAAAGAAAGTTTTTTGAAATACGCATTTTCTAACATCGTGATACATGCGTGAAAGTTTGTTAAGAAATACAGATATAATTTAATTAAAACAAATAATTTAATTATTTTTATAACGATCCATAAAATTAATAAATAATTGAGTAGCCTTCGATCGAATTTATCTAGAATTACCTATATTTTTGCTTTTTATTTATTTTGCTAAAAGGTACTCATTTCGTATGGCTCATACATAATTGCAGTACGGAAGAGAAATAAATTTCTTTTTATTTAATAAATTCTGAAAGAGAATCACGATACTGGCATCCTTCGGTGCCTTATAATTGCCTTTGTATTTTATGATACTCGCGCGATTTATACATCAAAATTACCAAAATAAGGTTCCACTACAGATTTATATCGCAGTTCTCACGGAAGTCATTAATAACTTAAACCGGTGCAATCAAAATATAAATTTCAAGGATATTTGTTACGTGGTATTAATTCAGAGGTTGTCAATTTTTTCAAAAGTCTTTTCAAACATTCTGCAAATGATTGAGAATTCCAAAAATATATTAAAATTGTGATATAAATAATGTAATATGTACAAAAGTCATATCGTATCATTGAATTGATACGCAACGATGATACGCAATAAGTCTGTGTCCGTCTTAAAATTCATCCCAAGCGGTGTGCAAGAAACTCGAACGGCAAATGTCGCTATTACACAATTTGCAATTATCGAAACGCCTAAGTCAAAAACGCACCGAACCTTATGTAGGATTGTAAAACTAGTAATGAAAATGTAGATGCAAATTGGCCTCGTCGATGTTACCTCGGTTTAAATTATGCGTTTTACCGAACTCTTTTACGAGCGATTATGTAATTATAATCGCCGTGCCGATTAGGCTGAGAACACAATTTTTCTTGCGATAGTTTACGAAAGGAGTGAAGAAAATAAAATAACGTGTCCCCACTGCAATCATCCAATCGTCCCGCAAAAGGATACGCATCATATCGCCAGTTCGGCGTGCAATTTAAATGCATTTGTCATGCGGGCTAATATCTACGTGTGAAAAGAATCGCCTTCAATTATATGTTATTCTTTCCTCTGATAAAACGGATTCTAATTATTATAACAGCAATAATAAAATATTATAATAATATTAACACACACAGCACTCGTTCCAATACATTATAAAGTTTTTCCGTAAAATTTTTTTGTTATCTAACAATTTATTTTAAAATTTATGTGATTGAAATTCTGACAAAATTCATTATAGAATACAAATTCATTATACATGTATTTTAGCAATTCAGACGTGGCGTGAGAAATAATTCTGTGTCCTTTACTCACCGATATACTCTGTCTTTTCATTTAATCCAAGTAATTCCCTGTATCGCTAATATCGATTCACCACTTTTCACAATTTCCGTATTAGAAACACATGCGTTCGAGGCGAAATACAAATTAAATTCTTATTGCATGAGAAATTTCTGTTTCACGCAGAGTGACGTCGTGTCGAAACAACACCGGACCATATTGCTGCTCTTTATCTCGCGAGAGCGCGAATATCATCTCGCGGTCGCACGCAGATGTTAACGGCGTTTTTTTTTCCTTCCCTGATCTCGGGACCGATCTCTCGCGAGGGCCGAGCCCTCGCTCCGGGAAATGTCACTGTCGCTTTCACAGAGCGATTCGCAACTGGCTCGTAACGAGCAATTGGCGTCGCCGGTACTCGGAATGCACTTGTGGCACAATGAACTCCGACCCTCCGACAACTCCGACGAGCACGACGACTACGACGACGATCGCATGGAGGGGTTCGAGGGGAGGGCGCGTCCAGAGGAGCGGCGGTCGTATGTTCATACGGCGGACTCTCGTTCCCAAAGCAGGAGAGAGATCGTTGGCGACACTATCATGCTGGCACTTCAGTACGCAAGGCGACACGGATATCCTGCGGAGACATTGACATTGCGACCAGCGAAGTGACATTGCGAGCCAGCAACGGAGCATAACGACAATGGAGGAACGTGAAATCGGAAAATTGCGTACGGAGAAATGGACCGGTTGACAAAATTCAGCGCGGGTTCGAGGAAAGGGAAGCAAATCGAGAAACGGTGAACCAGCCAAGCAGTGTGTTCAAAAAGTAGGCTATTGAAACAGAGATCAACTTTCCTTATATCGTATATTAGCAGAAAAAAAATCGCTTTCGATTTCATGGGAACTAACGTGACATTTCTTCGGCCACGCTTGATTGCGTGACGAAAATGGTAGATCGATCAGGCGACAAGCGTAAAATATGAGAACTTGTACTATTTCATAATGTAATCTAATATAAACTCGTGGCTTTTGACCGCACAAAATCAAGGTAATGTAAAAAAAAAACTTTATTCTGCGTTATCTTACACTGCTTGCGCCATTATATCATGTATATCTATTTGCGTTATTTGCAAATTAATAATTCTTTAATAAGTATATAATTCTCCACATCCCGTACACAGTTATAACCCACAGTCTATTTTCGTTTGATAGCCTGACGTGTTGGATGTAGATGCGGCTAATGCCTAACGTTAGGAAAGAATTGGAATAGATAGGCGAAAGCCGGAGTTTAGAGTTGTCGGAACAGTTGAGAGCAGGCAGACTCGTGTAATGAGATGATTGGGAGGGCAATTCACTGCGTTCCCTCTTGTTCTCGCGGCACGCAATAGATCGTACTACGACTGGATCGTCGTTCGAAGCATCGACCGCTTAACCCTGTAACGCTGCACAACATCCTACTAAATAGAGTAATTAGTAATTACAAAGGAACGCCCCCTGCGGCCAGTGCCACTTGTGTATTTCATTAGTCATTGTTGGAAATAAACCTAGTCTTGGACAATTTAAAACAATCAAATTTATTAATAATCAACATACTTTGAAAGTTTAGAGTTTCTGTTAAAATAAAATTAAATTAATTAAATACTACAAATTGTTGAAGGTTTTTAAGTGAGATGCAGTTTTTAAGTGAGATATTTTCAGATGAAAAAAAATCATTAAATAATTTGTTTACCTACGTTTAGAATTATGCTAATATCTTATTATCATTTTATCTGACAATAAAATATTTTTAAAATTATGTTGAAGTAAATATAATAAACTTTTTCTTCTAGTACACCAGTCATTCTGCATTTGCAAATGCCAGTTCGCGTCCAATCTCAATGACGCAGGTCTTACGTATGCATTCTATCGTGCAATTGTAGCCAGCTAAACAAACATTTCGCAATTGCAAAGCGCAATAGTCACGTAGTAGATCTTGTATGTAAATATTGTAAACTAGATATGTATATATTTATCTGCGCGATACATTTCGGCGACCATCTAATGTGCGAAAAAAATTCGAGAAACATATTATTCTCGTTTAATAATACGAATAAAATATTTATTAGTTTTGAAACACATTTTCGAGAAATAAGTTTCTATTTTTGTTATATGTGTCTAAAGTGTAAATTAAATGAATTTTATTAACATATATTTTATTCGCAATTTATTAATCACTGTAAAATAATATCGCTGTATAAAGATAATTTTTATATGAAATTCAAATATTACATTTAAAAAATTCATGAGATAATATTGTCTGTGTTATGCCAAAATCATAAATGTACAAAGTTCACTTTCACTGTTTGAGTAAAAAAGTTTGAGTAAAAGAGTGGATGTTTTTTTTGTACCTAACTGTATGCTGGAAAAATTTACACATTTATGGTTTTGACATAAGAGGAACAATATACATATAGCATCGTTAATGCATCGTATTAAGTGCCTTGTAAGAACACGTGGCTGAAGAAAACATTTTTCATCGAATGATTGTATCCGCTCGTCGATCGTAACCCGTTCTTCTTTGAGTAATGTAAAAATTATACACTTCGTCGTCGACCCAAAAACTTTTTTACATAATACACACTCTTACTTGTTTGTTTTATTTGGTGGAAGTAATTATCAATTTCTCATAAATTTTATTAAATTGCATTCCCGGTCTGGCTCGTGTTACTTGCTCAGACATTTTACAGATTTCATTATTTCCGCCAACGGGAATGGAGCATAAATGTGTCACGAAGCGTCAAGTGTTTTCCCAAGTGGTACATATTTTTCGTGCAAAATCCCTGACCGAATTCCCGCTCGTTCGTCACGGTATAACCGAGCTAATTAATACGAAGGATTTTAATGATGGTAGAGCCAACTGGATGTCGCACGCACCGGCGGCATGTCGATTAATTCATTTCGCAATTTTGTGTGAAATCACGCGTAGAATACTGTTGCTCAATAATACGCGGAGGATTCGAGCATCTGCTTTTAAAATATATTTTCAATTTGTGGAAACGTGTCGCGAGGCAGCGACACGACGACCGTATGGATTTACCATTGTACATTTTACATATTACCATTTGTACATGAGATCGATTATAAGTACGAACCGACACCGGTATTATAGATTTTATAAATAAGCCTGAATATCCTCATCAATTTAATTCAATAAACTCGGATAAACGATATAAGCTGCAGAAAATGTAGCGTAGACGGTTTAATGTCACGTTGACTACATTCGTGACTTTTTCCTTAACTTATACTATTCCGCGCTAAAACGGGAACGGGAATAATTATATCGCCGAGCTGCATTTGTCTTATTGATCGCTTATTATCAGTAAATGAGATTGTCAAGCCTCTTTTCGAGATTTTATAATTAAACGCGGCGATTTGTTGGCGTTCGAGCAATCGAGGAGAGAAAACGGGGCCGAGAACTACGGGCCGAGAACTACGGGCTCGCCTTGGCATTTAGATTGGCTTAAACTTCTCTTCGTCCTTGCATCTAAAGTGGATAAACAAGCCGCCGCCGTAAGGAGCGGCGTAAATAACATCTATTTGCTTTTCCGTGGGTTTTTCGTCCTTTAAGATAAGCCTTAGACTTTTTCGCACCAATTTTACGCCGATCGTGCGCCAACGACGATACAACGATTGTCGCAATCCACGATTCATTGCTCAAGAATAATTACACCGGGAAAAATCTCCCTCGTAATGACCGACGACGCTCGCAGATATGTACTTCGGAGAAATGGATACTAATAATTGATTTCACAAATGACACACGACCACGAGATGTGGGATTATTGCTCGGGAAAGAGAGAGAGAGAGAGAGAGAGAGAGAGAGAGAGAGAGAGAAAGAAAGAAAGAAAGAGCGAGAGACTTCGATACTAGGATTTATGCAATTCTGCATCCGCATCGGGAACCGCCTCTGCGAGATTTCGATTGCGAATCGATTGAAGGTAGAACGGCGCGGAACAACAGAAGTTGCATAACGATTACGCTAATATGTCGCGTTGTTTAATGCGCCCGGCTGATCGGGTGAAACGTTTCGAGCCGTGCGTTGTGCGTTGCGAGATTTGGAAACAGGAAATAGAAAGCGGTCGGGTTGCGGAAATTTTTGCGTGCCCATCGAGCATTCTAATATCTGAGAACAGCATTGGGGAGTAATGGAGAACGTTGAAACACAACCCAGCGAGCGGGAAATCGACGTCTCCTGCGGCGCAGTGACACTCGTGCACGAGCTGTCGAATTTCATTATAGGCAATAAATCATTTTAATCGAATATCATATTAACGATGAAACTTACTCTGGTATAAAAGCAAATGATTGCGATGTTTAAGAATGCGAGATCAGAGATAGATAATTCTATCTCTAGTATTTGTGAATTATTAGTTTCGCTAATCAGCTTGTAGCGATTACAATAAAGACAATAATTGGAAATGAATCTAAATCGAAACAAGAGGATTATTTCATATAACATGAGCATGGATGAGCATAAAGAAGATTCTAAAAAGTTTTAGTAACGTGGTGCGTTTAAAAACGGACAGTAAGATTAATTTCGGATGGGTGTACACAAAAGAGATCTGGTACGGTAATTCTTATGAAACAATATCTTACACAGTACCTTTATAAATTTTTAAGTCGGAGTAAAATCACACTTCTCGGGAAAGCGTTTCCGAAGCGAGTGTGTACTTGAAACGCGCAATCCCGGCACTTCCGTTTTGTAATTTGAATATATTATGCTTGACTTTCTTCTTTTTCACTCGCCTTTTATTTTTATTAAAACAAGAAGTAGAAATCTCATAACAATTTTTAAGTCAACGGAAATGTACCCGGTGGAGAAATGGAATTCACGAAACGCTGCAAAAGATAACGTAACTTGAGTTACGTTAATTTACTTTATTTGGCTTTTAAACTTTTCATTACGATTATTTCAACATTCATATGTTATGAAATTTAGCTTATCTGATTTTATTATTTTTATAGCAAATTTTTTTTTATGTAATCACCAAAAAAGCATAACACTTATTACATTTTTCTACACTCTTGTATAAAAAAGTTATTAAAACAATTATGCAAAATTAATTGACGAATAAAATTCAAATGCTGTGAAAAAAGTAGTGATTAAGCTGATCCATACTTTCTACGTCAGCCAGCATAATTCGTTTGTATAAATCAACCTAATCGCGCGAGACAGTGACATTGGTGCCGCTCTACGTCTCGCATTGCGTAAGCATCGAGCATTGTTTCGCTGGAACAACACTAATCATAATTACCCTCATTACCAGCCAAGTAATGCCAGATATTATTCTGGGATATCGTTGACCCCCGAGTTTATTTCGCAGACATAATAGTCTTTACGATCACCATAACGACGTCGATGCGGCCTGATTGTTTCTCAAAAGTGCGCCTTTCAAAAGGCAGAGAACCTTCATTATCTCTCACTATTTGTCGTGCCGTTAACTGTAATACAATTATTTTTTCCATCGAGTTGTATCAGCCAGATAAGGATAATCGCGACGATAAAATTATCTCATGTTGATTTGATTTTCTGTATTGTGTCGCGATTTAACAAAATATCTATATCTGCGCATTTGTTGCGAAATTATGTGCCAAATTATATGAAAACAATGTTACATAGCTGGAAAATAGAGACAAATCTCATAAAATAAAATAGCTGATAATGTGCTTTATTACTCTATCCTTAATTAATCTTTATTTAAAAAATCGTATACGAGATTAAAGGAAATTATTTGAAAATGAAAGTTTTGCGTTTTGATTGATCTCAGCTACGCGTTAAAAAGACAGCAAAACGGATCGCAAATCCTGTAATGGAAAGTTCTACGAGCAATGCCAATTTAGTACTTCTGTCGAATTAATTAGTTTTATATGCTAACTAATTGGATATGCTAACGCGCAAGCTGGAGAGTTAGATATGCCACTGTCTCTCTTGATATAGGTTTATCGTTTAATCTCTTTGAGCTTGATCACTTTCACCGATAGTTTCGAAACGACTGAATGACGTCGCGTGCCCATAAGTACCCGCGATCGATTCCCTTCGGTGCCCGGTCCATCTCGTGGCATCTATCTTGCGAACCCATTTCATGTATATATAATTTTCTATACGCTCGATATACGCATGACGTAATCGATTCCTCAGCCCGTCGGCCGATCCGAGCATTGCTCAACTCGCGTACGCGGATTGTACGGAACATTCATTTCTTCCTTTTGCGATCTACAAAACATGCACCTGTATCAACGCCGACATATCGACGAGAGGGACGAGGGGGCCGATCTGCTTTCGGGATCACTTTCACGCGCAATTTCGAAACGGACGATTTCATCGAATCGTCGACGCGCCGGCTCCTCCCTTCCAACTGGTTTCAATTAAAACGGTTACATCCGATTTCGGCCGGGCGGCGAAATTGCGCGCATTTTTTCTTTCTTTTCCTCTCTTTCTCTCTCTCTCTCTCTCTCTCTCTCTCTTTCTCTCTCTCTCGATTTCGGCTGTTTGCGGATATAGTCGGTGGTTGCGTCGCGGCTAAAATCACCGCGGCTAAAACTGTGCGCGCGCGACCGACGGTGAAAGTGGACGAGAGTGCCGTCCAGTCGGCTCTCATTGTGCGCCTCGCAGACGTTTCGCGGAAAGGCACGACTTCCCGGTCTTCAGATTATGCAACTGGTCGAACCAGTTTTCGGGCAGATCGCCAAATCGTTTCATGGGCGTCGGCCCAGCCGAACATCCGGTTCATCCATCTCTGACCGGTTTCCACTTTGAGCGATTTATGATCGGTCCCCAGAAGCTCCAATGTTGTCCATCAATATTGCTTAATCCTAGTATTAGCAGCGGGAGAAACTTCCTTCTCATCAATGACGTCTTTCATCAAATTTATCCTTCACCTGTTACCGCTCCATCGCCCTCCATTACGAAATTAAGAGACATAAAATTAAAAATGAAAATAATATAATTAATCGACAATGCTTCCATTGTGCAACGGACTGATTCTTCGTAATTGAAATTATGAAATACTCTTTAATATTTATCAATCAATTTATGTGGACTAAAAGTACGACTTGTACAATTGCTGGAAATAATTCATTATTTATTATTTGTAGTTATCGAGATTAAAAAATATTTCCTCAAAGATTGCAATATTATGACATTTTTTTAAATATTTGATCGAATTTTCAAGTGACAAGGACAATTTATAAACGAAATTAAGAGCTCATATTCTCGGTAAGGTGGCGCCTATGTCTGAAGGAGAACAAGAATATTATGTATTTCTCACAATCAACTTGATTTGTTATTTTTAGATTAATACCGGCGGATGCATTGAGCGGAATACGAATTGCCGTTTCGAACGTATAACGAGGTATACCTGATGTGTCGTGTGAAGTAATATCTTGCTCACACGTTAAGTAAGAATTTCAAAACGATCTCAAGATAGAAACTCTGAATAACGATGATGCTTAATTGCAGGGCAATCTACGACTCCGTAATGGGACAGATCAATTTGGAACAGTCAAGTATCACGGATTCTATGGCCTTTTTATAGCTTTCGTCGATTTCCGTGTTTAAAGCTATCCCGCGGAGTGAATTAAAATCTCGTATCCGCGGCGTTTCGGTTAATAGAATCGCCGTATCTCCTCCGCGAATAGGAAGCGGACTGGCTCGCGGCGCGAATTATTTCTCCCGATTATGCAAGAGAGGAATATAATTGCACGCCACGTCGTTAATTCAACAAGTTGATCGGTCGCGAAAATGCGGGAAATCAATCTGCAGCCGTGTTGGAAAATATGAAACTCGCGCGACCGGTATTGAAATCGAATATTCCGCTTTCGTTCGGCGTCGTATTATGCGTAAGATGGTATGCGTCGTGTGAAATGATAAGATCAGAAATATTTCCGGTGGCGCGCGCGCGCGAACGCGATGAAATGCGTGCACGTTCGATGATGATGCAAGCATTTCTTTTTGCCCGACGCGGCCGATTTCCGCGTCTTCTCATTACGCAAGACGGGCGAACCAGTTTTCTGGACAGGGACCACCTTTGTGCAATTACGGGTACGTTTCAGTGGCATGCCTTTGCAAACAATAATGGCATTTCTTTCACGTGAAAGCTGACGTCCTACGCGTCGGTGCATGCTGCAGTGAAAAATCGGACGAGAGAGCGACCGTAAAACAAAAGGATTTAATAAGAGGCCCCATTGTTATGTAATTCTCTATTCGAGATCAATATTCCGTGCGTCTAATTTTACGGTCTTTGAGAAAGCGGATATCTTTGCCTATATCTTTGCGGAGACGTTTGTTTATTACACTATAAATCTGAATCACATGCATTTTAAAATCATAATTACTGAAAAATTCCTCCTCAAAGTTTATTGAGATTTTTACGGCTAATTGATAATTTAAATATTCAGTGTTATAAAAGTATTTTAGTACTCACAGGCATGTCGCTGCGTAATTTAGAAGAATGCGGTCAAATAGCAAATCGACGTAATTACGTACGCTCATACCCTATTTATCGAGATTGTCTCGGAAATCGTTATTCGCATTCACGACCTGCTAATATCGAAGTGAACGAAAATGCACGCGATATGGGTAGTTAAGAAGAATGTTCGAGCGATCTAATGACGACGGTAAAAGACGCAATAAAGTGTCGAAGGCTAAGTCAGTCCGATTTGAGTCTACCAGTAATTTGACAGCAAAAGCGCGATTTCACCTGGTACGATTTCGCCGGCTTTCAATTACGCAAGATAAGGGAGCCACGTCCGACGCGGCTTTTGTCGTCGAGCAACTTTTGTGCGTACGAGTCGAGAGGAATCTCTTTCTTTCCCGAATATAAAATATCCTTTCCTTTATCCCTCTATTCATGTTTGAGTCAACCGTGTCGTTTAACGAGCTCTCTTTGTGTGATAGTTTCGCGGACCCGAAAAAAAAAAAAAATAATAATTCGGCCCGCTCACGCTGAAAAAGTAGCGTCATAGAGTACCTGACGGTGCTGAACCCCGATTTTGCAATTTTGTTAGAAGAAACGGAGCGTACACGGCCAGATGTTTAGAAAATAAAACTGTTCGTAAGGATGTCGTAATGTCGGACGATCGAGCGCTTCGGCGAAAATCCTCTACGCGCTTTTTTACAACAGTAGGCATAATTTTATTTGATCAATCAACAGTGTTAATAGTTACAGGGCGTGAATCATGAACCGTTCAAGTATATATGAAATGATTTATGCACTTACACCCACACACAATACATACAACGTTTTCATGCACACTTTGTATTCTTAATTGTAACACTGCGTATGATATTATAGCATGACATATCGTATAGTATAATATAGTATAATATAGTAATAAATGTTTAATATTAATAATATTACAATTATACAGATCTATGTAATAATGATTTCGTAAATTGACAGTGCGACCTTTTTACATCACATAAAACATGCAGCTTGATACACACACACATATACACACGTTTGACAAGAGTGTACTTTAATATATTTGTATTACTTGGCAGTAACGATTATTATTTAGCCATTCAACCGATATGTTCGATCAGATATGTTCGAGCGAATAATTTAATTACTTTTGTATATAAGATTTATCCAGCGAGCTTATAGAAATACGATTTGGTATAGTTGGATAGATTAACGGTATAAAACGAGCTCTCCCTTCATTTATCGCCATCAATGCTCGCGATGATGAATCGGCTACTTGTTGAATCGTTGCGTTCAATAGAGCGTGGATACAATCCAAAGAATTATCATAGTTCCTGCCGCGATCCAAGACGTGGCGATGGATGTGCCGCCGTTGTAGTACAAGCCGCTACCGTAAACCTGCAGGCCCGCGGTCTCTATGCTCCTTTTGCAAAAGTCTCCGTCTATGTAACAAAATATAATATATTATTAAATTACATAATTACGTCGGTTTTCCTAAATCATTGAGAGCGAGAGTGAAACGATAACCTGTTCGCATTTTGCTCGCGTCATGATCGGTTGATCAAATCGATCGCTGCTCTAACAGCCGAAAGAGAATAACGAAACCATTTATCGAAATAGCAGCTGTGAGGTACTTATTCTCCCGATCGTCCAAAGTGAGCGTGCTATGTAGATCGCGCGATCGTTCGACGGGCGAGGGAGAGGAAACGGGCCATTCTAAAATCCCGTGTTCGAGATCGGTAGGAGCAGGAAGGAGAATCTCGCGGCGAGTAAAGGGAACCACGTCGGAGAGGTCGGTCTACCTTTCCCTTCGTGGCTTTGTTTCTTGCGCGGTTCTGGTGGATATTTTTCGGCGAATTCATCGGGTTTCTTTTTTCCATTGAAACCACGTGTTCGTCGCAATCGTCGTTCCGCTCGATTTGCTCGTGCATTCAAGGCGAAAGAGAGGAGAGGGACTTGCACCGAGCTATCTTGGATCTTGCTAGATAGCGATTTCTTGCGCGCACGGTTTAATCAGTTGCGGCTACGTCGTATGGGAAGGTGGCACGGGAATTGGAAATGGCTACTTAATAATAACACGTATCTCGTTATATCTCGGCATCTCGGGCACAATGCGCCACGATATTACTTCATTCAGTTCGCATGACGTATTAACGCGATTTTTTTTCTCTTACCAATGCGCCGCGATCGCGCTTGAGAAATTACCGCGCGATCGTTTTTATGATTAAGTGTTACTGGAAAAATTTAATAACATCAATCCCCTCCGGGTGAAATATGATAAGATAATTGGTGGCTCACGGCCGCAAAGTGCGCGCGCAGAATATACCGTTTCTTTTCGAGATGAAGCGATCTATATCTTTCAATTATTTGCGGCTGTTCTTGCTCTCAGTACGCGCGTAAATCATAGTCCTTTTTATACTTATAACAATGTAGCGATGTATCATACCAAATGGTATTCGATCAAACTGTTTCCTTTCAATCTTCGTGCATGTATAACGGTATTTAAAACCGCTCAAGAAATTATTATCATCGACCCGATCGAAAGTTTCCCCTCTTTGTTTTCCCGTTATATCTCATACGCGCGTTACGCGCGGCCCGTAACGGGAGACGTTACCGGGCAAAACGAGAACGAAGATCGAACTGAAAGTGAAATTATATGACTGGCGTTCCATGATTTTTTTTTTCTTCATCGCGCTGCGCGTTACGTATGAGAGTCCCGCGTACATCTGCTCCGGCATCATCTCCTCCAGCCGCTTAACGCACTAAATAACCGTTTTGCTAGAGCAAACGTAGATTTATGCGTCGCATTTCTCCGGCGCGCCGTTTTGCCGGCTGTTTTGGTTGAAAATATTGACAAGGCGGTGCGCGTACGTACGTACGTACGCGTTATGTAAGACGGACTGCACGCGTCCGCCGGCGCTCAAATTCAGGTTAAGCTAACGATACTAATATACGTTGCCTGCATAACCGTTGCAATCAAGTAAAACGAACTTCTGCAATGCAAATTGGTTGTTCGTAGCGGACTCTCTAACATTACGCTGTGTCTTTTCACTTTCCGCGGCTGGACATGACGAATATTCCTACCATGACTAATCCGTCTTCCTATTTCGTGATTTGCATTTTCTTTACGAGTGCACGAGATACCGCGTAATCCGCGGGGAAAAAGTCCCTCGCGGCCGAACGCGCGCGCGTAAACGCTTAAACTTACGTATTATATATCTTAATTTAAAGATCTGTTCCAACTCTTTGGGGAGAGGATATTTTTTCCCCGCTGGAATTACTTCCTGTAACGAAATCCCGTGTAACTGGATCGTTTCGCCCGGCCTCCGCTGGGAGACCTCATTACATAATACTGCGTAGTCGATTGATTTCTCGATCACGCGTGCCCTGGTCCCGATTAACTGAACGCGGACGCGGCGCTCTCGCTCTCACGCGAGAGAAGACGGCGTGTTCTCCGGCGCCTAACGCCGGCGGTGCACGTGCGAGTATCTGCGAGATCTCGCCTCTTCGCAAATTCGCAAACGAATGGATGGATGGCATCGGCGATGGTAAACGAGAGAGTGCGGTCGTCGAGCCTGTCTCACGATTCTCGTATCACTCTCTCTTCTCTTCCCTCGATCTGTCGCTGTGTTTATCCTTCCCTAGCTCTCCTCTCCTGGCGGCCTTTTCCTCGTTTCACACTCCGCTTTCGCAATTTTCCAGTCCCACGGGGCCAGAACTTTACAATCGACCTCCCCCCTTCCCCCCTCCCCGGGCCGCCGCTGCGTTTTATCGCGGAAATAGCGCGAACGCTCGCGATCGCTTCGCATCGAGAAAATGAGAGACGTCTCGACGTTTTGGACAAGAAAGACCCCGCCGGTCGGACAATTCGCGTGGTTCGCATTCGCGCGTGCCCTTCCGGCAACGGCCGGCCGCCGCGGATTTCTTCGCGTTCGCCACCTTCTTTTTCTCTTCCCGAAGAGCCGAATTCCATCGCAAGAATGCGATATCGTTTTTTTCATTATCGCCCCGCCGCGATCTCGCCGGGATCCTTGCCCGGTTTCCCTTTCGTTCCCGGAGGGGAATGTCGACACTCCTTGATTTATTACGCACACATAACAGTTTTACTTTATTTGAGAGAATTCATAACTTATTCCGCTCGAAGTGCTCCGCTATGCTTTCGAAACGCACCGGCGTAATTTATGGGATGAGCGCGGCACAATGAATATATCCGAGTTCTTCCCCGTGTAACCGTTTTTATGTAACGCGCGCGCGCGCGCGCGAGCAACCGGCGGTGACCGGCGTCAAGAATTTGGCAAGATGCATGCCTCTCCTGCAGGCCGTTAATCTCAATAATTTCGCCGTACATACATCGGATCGTAATTCACAAGTCGAATGTCGTCATACAATGAACATTTGTAACGTTCGCCAGTAAAGTAGCACGTGGGAACTGCAACCTTCAATCTGTTACAGTAGGAAATTGCATAATTTGTAGCAAGTTACGTCGAAAGGCACACCGCGTCGTACTACTGGCGGCACCACGACGTCATCTGAATCGATCCCCGTATCCGGCATAGTAACATTTATCTTTAATTAAGGATAAATGTAACGTGTGATATCGAGCCGTAAATCAGCACGGGAAATGTCGCAATGATCGAAAAAAGGTAATGTTTTAAGTCGTGTAAATTTAAATGAGCGGCCTATCTTTTCATCTCTCTCCCTCTCTCTTTCTCCCTCTTTCTCTCTTACCGTATGACCAGCCGACTACTTCGCCCGTTCGCAAATTCTCGGTCCTCAACCAGTCCTCTAACGGCCGGAAGTACTCCCTAAGAGCGGATCCGTCTAATCTGTACTCGCCGGTGGCTTCTCGCAGCGTTTCCTGCCACGGAATGGACGAGCCCCTCTCCATTAATCTCCTGTGAATAAAAATAACGATACAATTAGTTTGCGGTACTCTATCAAATCAATATAATATTGCTATTAATTAAAATACTGGAACTCGTTAAAACTGGAATATTTTTCTGGAAAAGAATAAAAATGTAGAACTCTCTATATGTATAATCTTTAAAATAATTGATTTGAATGAAATTGCGTCAGAAATAGCTCCAGAAACTTGTTTTAAAATTAAAATTGTCGGTAGATTTTACTCTGGCAGTTATTTTAATGAAAATATGTTCAAAGAAATTATTTAAACGAAGACAAAATTATCGTCGGCCAGAGCATGTAAAAATGGGCGATACTTTTTTTGCTTTATTCAGCGGAAATCGCTGTTCACGAGGTCGTTAGACAAACGGAATGCACGGACTGCGCCGTCGAGAAAAAGTGATTACGCGCCGTATAAAGCGATTACATAAGGGATAATCTTGATGATTCCTGCAGGTGGGTATTATTCAGTAACGCGCGTACAGCAGCGTGGCGCTACGGAGATATTTACGACTCTGCATTCTTTTCGGACGTGCTTTTCGCACGGAAACGCGGGAAAGAAAGGATAACACGGAATCGAGAGGTGGCGAACCAACGACACGCGGTGCACAATGAGAGGCGTGATTTAATAACGCTTTTACAACTTTGCCGTCACGATTTCACGGCTCTATCTATCGGGCTCTGCGCATATTTCAAATTTGTGCTCCGCGCCGACTTCGTCAAGTGCCATAATCCATTCGGCAAACCGTTTCCAACGCGATTTTAATCTGCGCGGGCGATACATTTCGCATTATGGCAGCGCAGAATGCCGTCGTGAAATTTATTGCGATGCTCCGCCGTTTGGAATTCCACGAGGAATTTATGCCAGCATCGACGTCGTATCTTTCGACAAGCGCGGGTAATTTAATTGATATAGCCTTATCATCGGTTCTTACGTCTTTATTTTAGACACTTTCTTTTTGGACCCTGATCTATCTTCTCCCGACGATATTTTTCGCCTCTAAAATGAAAAAAATATAACTTTTGACAGTAGTATGAGTTATATGGAAGTCGTAAATATTTTAAAGTCTATCTTTTATTTTATGAGTTTTGTTTTCCATGTGGCGCGATACACAGACAACGTTTCTTTGCGATGCTTCTTTGTATGCATTTGACTCTATCGCGCGTTTTAATTTCAGGCATAAGTCACGACCTGAAAGCGCAGACTTTCCAGAATGAAAAAAAAATCCAGACACTTTTATTCTCTTGGCTATTTCTTATTTTGCGAAATAAAACCACAATCCCCCGGAGCAGTAAAAGGACGCAGACGTCCGTTACAACATTCTTGTCCCGCCGCTCTTCCAAAATTAATTAATACGCAAATTTAATCAGAGAAGCGAGACAATATGCCTCAACGGCTGAGATGATTGATCGCAAATGAATTCAGATTAGGCCATCGACACTGTTGGACGATCGGATGATCATCGTCCGCGCGATCTAACAATAAGATTAAGCGGTTTTAAAGCCGATGCTCCGCGGGTCCCTGAGAACTGGTGCACGGTGCCAACGGAGGTGACTGTTTAGACGCGCGGCACTTACGCAACAGTGGCGGCCGTATCCCGCGCTGATCGGCCTCTCTCAAATCGATCGGATGGATCAACGGCGAACTCTCGCAACTTTTCCTTTATGCATAATCGCGGCGTATCGCGGCGACGTTATAGCGCAACTAAGTGGATTAACGGGCTCTTAACTTCGACCGAATTTCTATAAACACATTTCACGGGCATATAAAATGTTGCCGCTTAAATCTTTTTCTGGTAAACAACGCGCCCGGTCTTTTGTTCCTTTTATTCGACTCGCTACACGTTTATGGCGGAGAATTTTTGCATATTTTTATATTTACGACTTGGGAAATAATCGATGTACTACTGTATATTATAATTAGTAAATAAATTGATATAGGGGATTATTTTCAGAGAAATTATTTATATACCTTTGGTTGAGCATGCATCTAATTAACATATCGAGTGTATGTACTTTAGTTTCAAGAAATGCTTTGTTTTGCACCGTATATTTAATATACGCTCGCGAAATCAGGTCACGCGAGAGAAATCAGAGTCTCGAGAATTGTTATACGATATACGAACATATTATACATATATACCCAGACATTTTAGGGCTAAATTCGTGCATCTAATACATTAGGTAGTCTAGCGAACAATTGCGGATTTCACGTTATCGGAACGGATAAACGTTGATCGTAATCGCGGCGCCGACGTCACGAAAGAGAAAGATATACGATTTTTCTCTGACATCGATTCCATCGTCGATTCCGTTTCCGGTTAGTAGCGTGAAATAAAAAAAATCCATGCATCCATCAAGTCTCTCGTGGAAAACGATTCGATTGGTAAAAACATCTCGATACATCTTTCCCTCCGTCACTCCCACATTCTCTCTCTCTTTCTCTCTCTCTCCTTTCAGCCTTCGACCGTAATTTATATCGATCACATAATTTCCGGTGTTCGGCACGTAGGCGAAATCGGTACTTTCCTGCCGACAAGTAATGCATTTCGCAACGCCAAGATGCTGCGAGAAGGCGAACGTTTTGCCGATGTGGTGTATCAAGCAGGTGCATAAACTCATCGCGAAAGTATAATAAAAAACAGTAAGCGTCTGACAGAAAATTACTTAATTCAAGAATAGTTAATTCAAGAATGCTTAATTCAAGATAGGTGAAATTTGTAAAATTTATTATCGTCATTAACTACATCTTAATATACGTGTAATTAATTATGTCTAAAAATAGACTTTTATCTCACCGTTCGTGGAATAATTGGAATTTTTGAAGCCTCGCATTTAAACGTAATATTTTTTAGAAATACAATTTTTTATGATAAAAGAGGAAAAAAGAGAGAAAGAGGAAGATATAAAAAAATATAATACAATATAAAAAATAAATAAAAATCTAAATTAAAGAACAGTATTTTCATATACGTATAGTTTTGTAAGAAAAATTTTTATTATTACTTTTATGATTACTTTAATGATAAACACTGGAGATTAAATAAGATGATTTAGCATAAACAACAGAGACAAATTTCAGACTTTACTGAGAAATGAGAGATTGAGCAGTGAAAGTATCGCTGAAGGATCCACAACAACGGTAATTTACTGTAATCCGACGGATATGTAACAGCGGGTTAACGAATATGATTGCGCTTTCATTGTCGGTCATTTAAATCATGTTTTAGTTTCTGTGATCTATGGGTAGAAGGCTCCGAGGGAACAGTTACGCGGCAGTTACTCTCATTGTCAATTGCATTGAAGGCGCAAATGTTGTACAATATACCGCAAAATCTTTTTACTATTTCTTGATCGCGAGACAGCACTTTCAAACGATTCCTTTCCGATCCTCCGCGCGATCGTCCGGCGTCCAAGGACACGGTATCAATTTGCATTTACGTTTAAATCACCGTGTCGGTGTGTTAGCGAATAAGTCAACCACGATGTCGTATACCTTTTTTGCAATTCAGAAAATCGATACGTGATCAAGTAACATTGATGAATATGAATATAATGAATACTGTAATATCAGTGACTCTAAATATAAAATGTAAATAAATAACGAAATCTTTTGAATAATTCCAAGCGGAACTCTAATCTGAACCTTGACCATAAAATTTATGTTACACACCTTAAAGTTGCCAAATAAAAACTGAAAATAAAAAGATACCGCGTCAAGGTTTTCATTAAAGAAGCCGTGGATTCCCCAAGTCTGTATAAAGATCCGATTAATAAAATGGAATAATCTTTATGACATTTTTGAGCACGCCGAAAAAAATTTAGTCGTATAGACATAAAAAATTAAAAATGACACGAAAAAAAAATTAAACTAAAAAAGTCTACAAGATTTCTTAGTATGTTGAAAAATGATTTAATAAATTATTAATTATTTAAAAAGAAGTTTGTCTATCCCTTTCCGATTTTACAACCGCTCGAATACATCGTGTGCTTCTGTAAACTCCTGCATCAATTTGCTCCCGGATGTTTATACTGAAATATCAGCTATCGACGGCGATTCACGCAATAGTTCTCCATCCACGTGTGACGCCCTCGAATCTCGCGCAGTGAAAACGGAAGTGTAACGCGTAACAGCGCACCGCGCTCTCCCGAGCGTCAAGTCTCGCCGCGCCACGGACTCTCTCGCGTTCCTTTACGCGACACACGCACCGCTATTTCTGTTTTCTTTCTCTTCTGTTTTCCTTTTTACCGCGTATATGGCGCTTTCGCAATCGGCGCGACGTCGCCATCATGTGCGCCGTAAAGCGAGAGTTTCAGATCGTCCTTCGATTGCAGGAAGTCGGCGCGATCTTGATCGATGAAATCACGATCTTCGTACGGTGAACGATCTCTGGTGGATTTTCCATTTGGGCGCCGACAGGCCGCAACGCACCGTGCGATAGACGCGTGCATCGACCGCAAGTTTGAGCAACGGACAGACGATAAAAAAAGCCGCGAGACATTCGGAGGCATTCTGATAATATAAATGTGATTTAATTCGCTACATCGCGCGACGCATTTATCATTTATTATAGATAAACACGCGTTGGAAATTCCCCGTTTCTTCACGCACTTATTCAACAAACGCATGCAACGATTTACCGTAATTTTTGATTTGTAAATCTTCCACTCCGAGTTTTTCCGCACGCAATATTTACTATTGCATTAGAGCGCCCGTATATTGCAGTTAAAAAATTTATATTCTATCGAGATTAGTTTGGCTTCTACGAAAACTACTTTTATTGCAGGATGCCTCGGCAACTTGGCCGTCCGCCAACAGATTTCGATCTACAAACCCGACTACCTTCAAACACGGAACAATCCTTATCGAGTTTCCGCTTGTGCCAAGAGAGGATCATGCAACTTTCCACGTCTATAAAACTTCGCCCGCGTTACGCCTGTAAATGTGCACGAACGAGTCCGCGGGTGCTCAGCCCCGCGAGTGCATCGTAAAAGAGACGGGGAACTTACGGGTTTCCAACATAAATTATCACGTTAGAATAAAACTGGTGCCGCCCGATGCTTTTTGTCATTTTATGTAACTCTTTAACGCGAATGCGATTTCATAACTGTGAAGGAAACACGGGCGTTCGAGCTAAGAGCGTACGTTATCTCGCTCCTTTCGCGGTAACGACCGGGGCGGTCTCGGGATTTCGTGCTGCTTGCGATTTCTTATACATGCGTGGCATCAATTTTATTCTCTTACTAATCGACACGCGCCGAAATTCAGTCACACGAAGAAATATTTTACGAGTTGGCGAAGGTCAATTTTTAGAATTATAAATATCTTCATAAAGTTAATTAATCTCAACTGGTTTGTACTTTCGCAATACATGAGAATTTGGGATTTTCCAACATATTTGTTACTACTTTGTATTTTTAATGAATATGGAAATTATATTACACGTATCATATCGGGCGCGCGTATTACAGAAGAAACTTTTACCCATGTAACCGGCGGTGATTATATAAATATCGATGTGTAATATTAATATAGTACGTACTGATTATAAACGCCTGTGTTTTTGCAGTTTCGCTTTATACCAGCTCGATTACGTGCGTCCGCCGTTCCGCGAATTAAGATCCACGTCTCGCTCTCCGTAAATGGCTATCAGCACTCGCTCGTTTTTTTTTTTTTTTTTTTTTTTTATTATCGTTATCGGGACTCACGCCTTGATTGAATAAAATTGCAGAACTGATGCATCGTATAATGTCACGAGGACAAATGAAACTGGTCGGCACACTGGCGAAATTGCAGAAACCAACGCGAAGATTTCCCTCTCGTTGACCCAGATAATCCGCCGGATCGCTCGAGAAGGCGACCGAGATCCGATACCGTGAAGTGATATAATGCTCGGCCACGCGCGCGCGCGCCTGGCGCGCTCAATGAAATTCAATGTGGACCAGTCGCGTGGATAACGATGAGGATTGTTTGGCTCGGCCGTACGAGCAAGTGCAAGCGAGCTGTCCCGTTAATAAAGAGCGCCGTGTCAAAATCCGCGTGTCTTGCACGGTAGGCCGATACGATCTTAACAATAAGCGTCATTACCGTGGCGTACGCATCTTGCAACACACCCGCCGGGAATCACGATCGCGCTCGCGTGCATAATGTGTGCCCCGTAATCAACGATGCGAGACCACAATCCCCCGGCGCCGAACATTTGCGCCGCCGCGAAACCTCGAAGCCGCGTAAACATAGAAGATGCTAAAGACGATCGCTTAATACCACCTTTCTCGCGGCAGTTAGGCTGTATTATTGTGCGTTATATCACTGTGTGTACATTGCCTACATTTAATTTGGCGATTTAGCGATACAACCGCCCCAACCGCGCGCTTCAAAGGCGCGCTTTTTTTATTGTTGCCGGTTAGCGGAGAGCTGCCTGAGATGCGACCTGAAAGTTTCTCCAAATTTAACAATCTAAAAATAATCAAAACAATCAAAAGTCCTTCTGTCACACTTGGATTTTAATATATAATCGAATCGTGTTTTAATGTCTAGAGGAAAACATTTTTTATCGTAGAAAGGAATAATAAAATAAATCAAAATCGAAAATTTATATAAAGATGCCATAAAGATTGTCATAAATCATTGTTTAAAACGTTTTCAAAACAGACTCGATCGTATCCAATTTAGAATTGTTACATCCCCTACTTTCTCTTAGTGGTTGTCAATACTACGTTCTTTAATGAATTCAAGCTACAGCCAATTAATGTCCATATTGGCGAAAGATTATTGGCAAAGATATTCACATGAGAGCAAACATTGTAAAAATACGCAATTATATAAACGTTGGAATCGTCCTAGAGATTTCATGCTCCATATTCCAAATATAGTTACACGAGGAGCACGTAATGATTGTGCAAGTAAATAAACGCGAAGTTCAACTGGACGTTTCAGGAACGACATGTAAAACTAAAAATTGTCGGATTACTAAGCGACCTAGTTTGAAATAAATGACAATTTGCTTTAGAAAATTCAATGGTTAAAAACATTTCTATTATAATTACATCATATGCGTATATTTATGTATTTAGCTTGCGGGTTTAAACTTTCTTAACTGATTCAGCGAGATGACGAATAAAAATTACGATGTCAAGTTTATTAATACGAACACGTTGTATAATTTTTATGAATATAGGAATTAGTATTCCATCCGTTTCTAAATTGGTCGATCAGCAAAATATCGCAGCCGACGACAAGGCGCGACGATCCTTCTTCGTTTTTTTTTTCAGGAAGTCTTGGTTTCTGTATCCATCACGCGTGCGTTAACTTCGCGCGAAAAAAAATTCTAACCTTGAATCTTAAAAAGATTCGGAGACAAAATGTCAAGACTCGGAATGAGGCATCGATCGAGTTTACGGCCCCGCCTTGCTGTGAAATTCCATAGATTCCTGACATTTTGGGATAGCAATCCGGCTCCGATTATATGGCCATCGGGTTAATCGAGTCAAGAATGTCTCGTTTGTGGAATTAGCCATAATTAGCAAATTTTGAAAGTAAAATGAGCAATAAAGAGAACATAGCTACCTTCGAAAGTATCGTCTTTTTACATTTACTCGATGACATTTTTAGCGCAATGCCGCGATGGCCTCAAAATTTAAAAATCGAGATTAATCATATTTAAGGTTAAATCTTGCAAAATAAATTAAAATTAAGATGTAATCGTTCTTGGACGATGCAGACTCAATTTTAAATGCCACTCCTGACACGCTGCAATCGGTTTAAAAAAAAAATATTGCAAACCTACTTTTCAAAAGAGTGCTCTGAATCGAGGGGAAAAAACACTGTTGCAATTAAAGCAACAGATAATGATGAAGTCGCAGTATCATTGAGTGGTTTCCTGCTTCCTTTCTCTCGATGTTGTCATTCTCCGTGATCTACATTTTTTATTCGACCTACATTGCACGGCAGTTTTTCAATTTAGACTTATTCAGATAATCTTTAGTCCTCTCAGAGTGCGCAAACATTTTAACGCAACCTCACGTTCCTCGTTATCCCAAATCGTTATCCCAAATATGTGTCACGTAGATGAAGAAAATTTTATGTCGACATCAGTTTTCAATTATACATAATTAACGTCCGGCAGCGTCATCAAATGCTCAAACAAAAAATAATTGCCGCGAATTACGTATTCACCTGTGCATTTTACGAGACTTTAATACATCACTTGACCGGTAAAGCGCGACACTTGCGTTTTTCTGTTTACTTTGCTCACCCGCGTCGCGCTGCCTGCCGGGCAACGAAATGGATCGAACTAGCGGCGCAGCTTTTTCAATCATAAAAAATATAAACGGTATGTATGCAAGCGCGAGAAACGTGGGAAACGCTCATTTTTTTCCCAGCGTCTCGAACGTTTCCGTTCCGCGAGCGAATTCGGCGAAGCCGGCGCGCGGCGGCCGATCGCGATCGATCTCGTCGCGCTCGCTTTCGTGCCGTAAAGAAACATGGCACGTTGCGAAAGCACGTACACGAAGTACATGTTGATTAAAAGCTGATTATTAAAAGATGCGGGTTTTTATGCCTGCACGTCCGCTTTTCGTACGCGGCGGATTTGCGCAAGACGTGGCGTAAAAAATGACGCAGAGACTTTTCGACTTAAGTGCACGATAATTTATTGGATTTCTTCGATTTCTCACCCTAAGATCCTGCCGGCCTCGGGCTTTCTGTAAAAGTCGCATCTGTGCAGTGGCATCCTCGGATTGTCGACCCCGAACCTCTGCCCCGCGACTTGGCACAGCGAGCGATACAGTTGGAACTGGAGGATTCCAGCTACGAAATTCCTGTAAAATATGGGAGAAAGCTAATTAGGTTATATCATGTCTCTTACGCATATCTCGGCATATTTAATGAAGCGTTGAATCAGCTTGCTACTCGCGCGGGAAGAAATATTGCATCGGGCCAATGCTTGAAGAGCATAAAATATCCCGATAATGTGAAAACTTGACGGTCATTCGTTATACCAACGAGCTTCTTTCTGTCACGCTTATTTAATTAACTGATTTTATAATATACAATACTGAGAGATATTACCGCGGCTCGAAAGGTACGCAGACGGAATGTGAAAGGATAGAAAAAAGTTTATGTAAAACGAAAATCGCGCAAATTTAATAATTATGATTATAAAATATACAAGAGAAATGGTTAAAGAAATTGTAATATAAATTATTCTTATCCTAATGATATACATTTACTTTTTATAAAGTTCGAAAAGGGGATTATATCGAGCGACTCGATTATTCATTCATGATTGGTCTAGATTCAAGTCGAAACTGTTCTAAAGATAGACAATACGCTAGTCACGTTCGAATTGTCAATTTTCGTGAACCTTGAGGGGAACCTTCAAGGCCAGTGTCAATGAGGTCGGCGGGGTTACGGAGAACTCTCGATTTCTATGGACCTAGTAATATGACGGTGGAGACAGTACTCTCGCCTTCATCGCGCGCTTAGACCTGGCGGGGGGGTGAGGGAAGAGAGAGAGAGAGAGAGAGAGAGAGAGAGAGAGAGAGAGAGAGAGAGAGAGAGAGAGAGAGAGAGAGAGAAAGACAGAGAAGCTCGGCAATAAACCGTTGAGCATGTTGCCGTTTCACCGAGAGACTCTTCATCGGCAACGACCTTTACGTAATACTATCCAGGCGATCCACCCGGGGGACCACGGCTCGGAATTGCGGTCGTTATTCCGACACTTCCACTTTCCACGACCGGCGATTCTCCCGCTCGCTGACCGGGTCTCCCGTCGTTTGAAAATACATGAAGGTGTCGTAAGGTGCGTGACGTCTGCACACATGTGCGTACATGAATATATTACTGCGATTGTCAGTGCGTGCGTGAAGTCATCAATGAAATTAATGAAGTTTTCCCAGGCTAAACACACTTCAGGAAGCAACGCGTGGCCTATAAACACCCACGCAAGCTCTCCCGGATTCATTACTACATGTTGAGAAACGTAACTTTGCACGGCATCGGTTTTATAATTGATTTTACAATCGGCGTATAAATAGTCTGCATGTCCATTAATTATGATACTCTTGATTATAGCAATCGTATTTGCGCCTCGATGCAAACGCGAAATTTATACGCGCGAGAGATGACTGTCGTACGCCGAATTCCCAATCAGATGCAGCGGATAATCCGATCAGCGGCAGCGAAATGTAAAATTCGACATAAATTTCGCATGGCGTTACGAAAGTCGCCGCGGGAAGGTAGCCACCTGATTTCGCAGTCGCGGCGGCTGTTTTTACTGGCAAATTTTATCGATTAACTTTTCTTGTCTGCCCACACTTCACGGGTGGGCGAACGCATCCAAATGGCATCGCGGGAGAATCAAAGCGAGGCGTCGTATCGGTATTCAAGGGGAAAGAATCGTCCCGCCACGAAACGCGATTAAATTAGGTTACACGCTTGAGCGGAATCGAGGTGAGACCTTCGCCCTGAATGACAGGCATCGTCAGGCAGCCTCGATCACTTTAATACACTTTTTTCAGAAAACGTTAGCTTTATAATGAGAAACTTCATTAAAATCGGAGCTACCGAACGCTTCTCATTAATTATTATAATTAATAGCTTGAAGGACAAGAACGAATGTGACGCAATAAAATGAAATAAAAAAATACGAATTAGGAACATTTTTATATAAATTCCTCTAATACTGGTACTAATCCTTATAATCAACATACGGTCTCTTAATTAATCTTTTGTAGATAAATGTATTTTAAATTGAAACTCTCTCTCTCTCTCTCTCTCTCTCTCTCTCTCGCTCATCGCTTTACTTTCTCTCATTTCAATTCAAACTCTACTACCTTTTCTAATTTACAGAAAATCAGTCATTTCTGTGTGTCAGATTACGAAATCACTTTCGAGAGCTTTTGCCTCTCCGGTCCGACCCGGTCATTGTTATATGACGAATTAAAGCGCGCGAAATTGTATCTCTTGATGGAAAAAGGAATCTCTTTTCCTCTTCCTCCATTCCGGCATTGCGGAACGCGTCGCTTTCGCCCGTGAAAAAGCAACTTGTAACCCCGCGGTGGAGTTCCGCGAGTACGACTCCGCGCGGTATCATTTGCTGGGTGGAGCTGATATAATACCACACGTCCGTTGTGTATCGCGTAAGGTGATCACGTCCCGTAAATAATGCGCCGGCAAACATCGACATACTTGGCCGCGTGCGAGGCGTAGGAGGAAAAGGACGAGGAAAACGGAACTTTATCGGCGCGACCGTTGAATCGTGCGATCGTGACGTGGGACCGCGTGTCCCACGAAAGGGAGCAACGGGGGTACACCCACAAGATCGGCGGGAGATAAATCCTAGTCGCGGAGGTGCCGTTTGTATGCACGTACGCTATTACGTGGCGCCGTTACGAGGCGTTAGGCGCACCGCGCCGCCGCACGCGGGCGAGGTGAGGACGAAAACGGAACGGTAATGGCGAAAGGGAGAGGATGGATGACGACGTTGATCCGCGCGCGCGATTCGCGTGACCGTTGCAGTCGATCGCCACGAAAAATGACGTATTCAACGGCACGTAGCGCTGAAACATGCGTTACGTTGCGTCAGGGCGATCGGCCTGCGACAGGTTTCGCGGGAAAAGATATTAGAAAATGAAAGGAAATTCCGTATAATCCGAGAAACTGCTCTAGCTTTCAGTCATTTGTTCAATTAAATGTAAATTCTCGTTTTTCATATTATTCTCGTATTATCATATTGCTACTGAAATCAACCGGGTATTCTTTTTAAATGACGTTTCTTCTTAGCGGTCAACTGAAATACACATATAACGAATTAAGACTCGAGGGTCCACGTACGTCGCATAAATCAGAAATCATGA
Source organism: Tetramorium alpestre (assembly GCA_021460005.1). Classification (NCBI taxonomy): domain Eukaryota; kingdom Metazoa; phylum Arthropoda; class Insecta; order Hymenoptera; family Formicidae; genus Tetramorium; species Tetramorium alpestre. Next base: position 53,545 of record JAJVSH010000102.1, read on the forward strand.
CTGAAATAATAAAGCAGAATGAACAACGTTTCGACAAAAGTGTTGTAAGCTGTTCGGAACCGGCAGAGTGGAAAGCGGGAAATTTACAATGTCGAAGACACACAGAGGAGACCAGACGTAATGTCGCTGGAATGTGAGTTATGCATTCTCGTAGGAGAACACGGAATTGTAGGAAAAGGATAGGAAATTAGTATAATTTGCTGACAGAGAAACTGGGTTGGCATATGTCAATGTCCTATGTAACATATATATATGTAATCACATATATGTATGTATAGCTTGCAATTTATTGTAGATCGCGATAAAAAAAAAAACAGCGTCGAAAGAAAGATATATTAGTATTAGTATTAGATATATTAGTGAAACTTAGTGAAAATATATGTACAATTCTCTCATATTCGATCGGACAATAGATCGTGGCGTACTTCGTGGTAATAAAATACCAAGTTTCGCAAAACGGGCAATCGCGGATTGCGCGTTTCGATGGTTGCGATTCAATCCCCCGGAAGGGCTTTACCGATTTCCGCTCCAATCGCGAGGTATTTCTACTTCGAGGAACTGCGACACGTGGTAAAAGCCGATAGTTCGATTCGCGCGCACTTTAACTGCATTTCGTAACTCGGGGTGATCCCGCCGAGAGATGAGAAATTAACGAAACGTCGTCAGGTTGCGTCAGATGTAACACCAAAATCGACAAAACTGGATTTTCAACGAAATTTTATTTAATTCGTATTGACGATGTAAATCTCTCTCGTGCGGGACGTGGACGCCACAGGCAGTCGGTGACAGTCGACAGCAGTCGACCAACTCGGCTGGTTTGACGCGCGTCGCGTTCTATCCGATATATCAATGTATCGGCTGACAGATTTGCCGGCAAATGGATTGTGGACCTGTTCAGGCCGTCTCGGGCGAGCGTTACGTGCGAAGAGGCGACTTTTCACGTACTGGTTAATCTGGGCGTTCGCCCGAACTGGGAAGGCACGCAGACACGATGTTCCGTCGGCAGCTTCCGACACCAAAGGGAGTCCATGGCGGTAACGATCGGTATGTCCGTCGTTCCTCAGAGAAAGTATCATATAAAACCCAAAGCGCAGCCAAGGTATCTGCGAAGATATGCGACGAGAGGAGAAAAAAAAAAAAGTCAGGCATCGCACGGGCACTCGGGCGAAGGAGGAAGAAAACGAGACTCGTTCGTTGAAGAAGGAGAGAAGCGTTTTTCTTCGCGGCTCGCGTATCCGTAGGGGTGGGGGAGTGTGGGGCGTCTGTCCCAAAGGGGAGTGGTGGTCGCTCGGGACGGTGGGACCGTCGTCGTCGTAGCTGAACAAAGAGGTGTGACGTGGGGGTATACAACTTGGGGCCCCGGACCCGACGGGCCCCCGGGTGGCGAAGGCGAAAGTGTGCCGCGTATATAAGGCCAGGAATCGACGGCAATCAGCATCCAGTTCACTCCTGGACGCACCCGGAACATCGCGAGAGCAAAAATGAGAATCCTGGTACGTCCACCACCGTAGTCGCTCGATTTCGCTCGTTGATAATTCTTGTGCTGTCGCGAAGAACGACTCTTCGGGAAAGACTTTCGTCCGTGAAGCCTCGTGTACCGTAGAGGCTACCGCGTAAATAAGGGCACCTGCGCAAAGTGAACGAGACAACGGAGAATCTCGGGATGATAATCGGGGGTGTGAATCGTTCGAGGGAGAGTCCTCATTGCGATAGATTCGAAAAAAAATCACGCGTTAAGGGATTCCGCGAACAAGCTGCCCGAAGAGTGTTTTCCTTTCTTTTTCGAACGGATATTCCGCAATTTATGAAACGTCGACGGTTACGCGATTCATAAAGCGGTTTCACTTTATTGCGAAAAGTGAACGAATCGTCTTCCTATCCAATATACTTTATCGCGGTATTTTGATCCTATTTATTTCCGAGTTATTGTTAGAGATTCAAGAGAATATCTATTGCATCGTGCGGTGATGTATCTGTGCATTTAATCCTACGGACCGAAATAGATTTTTATTGAAGCGTAAAGATGATTGTTCATATTCATCTAGAATATTATTTAAAACATATTTTTATATTAAATTCTTATGTTTCGCGACGATGTCGGAGACACACGTGTGCTTTGTTGCATATGTTATTAGTAGAAAGGCTCAATCTTACGGATGCAATATTTTTAACTAGTTCTTCGTGCGTCATTCAGAGATTGCGTCGATCGGCCGATCTCGAATATGTTAATAAATCGTAACACTGACATTATTTTGCATGGAGCGTAAGAGCGAACGACATTGCGTGTTTTTTTTTTCAGGTTTACGTGACAGTTGCCGCCCTCGTGGTTGCGACGGTGCTGTCGGAGGAGACCGCGAAAGTCGAGAAATCGGTGGAGAAGTCCGAGAAGAAACAAGAGAAGCGTGGCCTGCTGGGTCTTGGCTACGGCTACGGTTACGATGGCGGATACGACATTGGATCCGGCGGACACATCGGCCTTGATGTAGGCGGTGGATACGGTGGATACGGTGGATACGGTGGACACGGCGGATACGGCGGATACGGAGGATACATCGGCGGAGGATACATCGACGGTGGTCATGATCATCACCACATAAAGACCGTGACCGTGGTGAAGAACGTCGCCGTCCCTGTCCCCGTGGAGAAGCATGTGCCCTATCCGGTAGAGAAGCCCGTACCGGTTCCCGTCAAAGTGCCCGTACCACAGCCGTACCCAGTTGAGAAGCATGTGCCTTACCCGGTCAAGGTCTTCGTGAAGGTGCCCGTGCACGTGCCCCAGCCATACCCGGTGGAGAAGAAGGTTCCCTATCCAGTGCATGTACCAGTCGACCGTCCCGTCCCGGTCAAGGTCTACGTACCGCAGCCTTATCCCGTTGAGAAACACATCCCCGTACCAGTAAAAGTACCAGTGCCACAGCCGTACCCAGTTGAGAAGCATGTGCCTTACCCGGTGAAGGTCCCAGTCCACGTACCCCAACCCTACCCAGTCGAGAAGCCAGTACCCTATCCCGTCAAGGTCCTAGTCGACCGTCCCGTCCATGTGCCCGTGCCCAAGCCCTACCCCGTGCACATCGAGAAGCCTGTGCCTTACCCCGTCGAGAAGCCGGTACCCTACCCCGTGAAGGTCCCAGTTGACAGGCCGTACCCCGTCCCGGTCGAGAGGCCCGTGCCAGTCGCGGTCAAAGTACCAGTACCGCAACCGTACCCGGTCGAGAAGCCAGTACCTTACCCGGTGGAGAGACCCGTGCCGGTAGCAGTCAAGATCCCAGTCGACAGGCCGTACCCCGTCCACGTCGAGAAGCATGTACCCTACCCCGTGGAGAAGCCCGTGCCCTACCCGGTTAAAGTGCCGGTAGCTGTACCCGTCCATCACGAGCACCACGGACACGGTGGCTACATCTCTGGCGGATATGACGGTGGATACGGAGGTGGATACGGAGGTGGATACGGAGGTAGTTACGGAGGTGGATACGGAGGTGGCGACATTGGCTACGGTCACCACTAATGTCACTATCTCCCGGCTGGTTCTCCATCGTCGTCGCGTAAGAAACCTCCTCGCGACAACGATGGATAGCCGTGAAAACCTTGTCTTAGGTTATGAAGGTTACTGATCCGAAACGTTGCCGTGCGGCGCAGCGATAGCCGCCACTTTGTACCTGGATCGGGATCGCGGACGATCTCCGGTAGACGATCGCGTACCGGGCCATCGTACCTTTGAATCCGATCGCAACGAGGACGCGGCACGGCGACGTGTGCCAGTTAGGAAGAACGAATGACCAGTAGGGATGTACTCGTCTTTAGCGATCTTCGCTCGAGGGCAGCTCGCTTGTCTTACTTTTGTACCGATATTAGCAAAGTATATGTATTTTTTTACGGAAAACGAAATAAATATTAATGTAAAGTAATTGCGCATTAATGTGTTTTATATGACTCTCTATTCACTTTTCCTAGCTCCCATTTCATTTCCCTTTTTCTAAAAATGCTGAAAAATTTAAGAATTAATAACAGAATATGAGCGAAAACTGACAATGAGATTATTATCATTAAGATAATAAATAACGTAAATAAGTACTTATTGTAATGTAATATATACATACATTATATTTTTATATTATTACGTAATATTATACGCGTAATATATAGATATAATATTAATATTAATATTGACTTAAAGAATGTATGAAAATTGTTATTGTCAAGGAGAAACTTCGAGATTAATGTCAACTTTTCAAAATCTCTTAGACCTCTACTCTTTTCTGCTCGTTACTGATAAATGTCATTGTAGTCTATCGACAGCACGAAATTAAATGATAAGTTGTCGACCTAGTTTCCGGCGCCAACGAGTTTCCGCTAAATCGATAACCTTGATCTACTCTGCACTAAAAAGGATAATCGCATATATCGAAAAATTGAGAATAAATTTCTTAACGTCTTTATCGTAATAATTATCGTAATAAATTTCGTAATAATAAATGTTTTATTGAAAAAAATTGAAAAAAATACATTGAAAAAATACATTGATTTATTGAAAAAAGTTTTTTGCTTCTAAAAATATGAGTGATGATTTTCATTCTTCTACATTAAGTGTATTTTTTCTTAAATTGTTTGTTTTTTATATTCTAAAATTATATTATTGAGAACATTCAAATTCTCTTACATAAATATTTAAAAAATATATACGTATAAATTTATCGCGATGCTTTAAAGGATATTAAATCAAAAGTTGACCTGCACAATAAAGTTTCGAGTAAAGTGCATATGCAGTACAGTATAATCAATGTTTAATTAAATTTATTACTTCGACCTTCATCCTGTATTCTCAGAATTTCCCCCGGGAATGCTGAGTGAATTCCCATAGTAGTGTTCTATTTTCTCCCCTAGAGAAATTAATATCTGGAGAAGTAAATTGATGTAACGAAGCCAGAGAGCGTTCCCAAAGTTTGGAAACGCTCAATAAAAGCTTATATCGGATGTAATTACGCAAAACTCTACGTGATATGTTCCATGATTTTAATAGATCAATGCTATGACCTTTTCAGTCAAATTTTTTCATAAAATTTTGAAAACGTTGCAAAATATAAAAATTATTATTTTCGAGCGGGGATAGCAGCGGTTCAATGAATTTACGTCATTGTTTTTTTACTGACAACCTTGTAAAAAATTGATGTGAGCTCTTAATTTATATATAAAATTAACAAAGAATCTCTCTCTCTCTCTCTCTCTCTCTCTCCTGAGACTTGCAAAACGCGAAGAAAAACAAAAGAATAGATGTTTCGTGTCCTGTTGTACCGATTTACGATGCCGCGGTGCATTCGAAGGCGCAACGGAATGAAGAAGCTCGAAAGGGCAAACGGGGCAGTCGATCTTTGATTACTCCTCATTATTCCGGCCTTCGTTGCCCAATCCGCGAGCGTTTCGTTGCGGCAGAGACCCTCCTAACGCCATTGCGGTACCGTTGTCGGAGGTGAAGCCGATGCATCCGCGACTAATTTGTGCACGACCCACTTCGGCCGCGGATCGCGTGCGCGTTGGCTTTGCCACTTGACTCACGGCTTGAAGCAACGGCTTACGTGCTCGTCTCCGCGGCGAGTACGGGAACGGTTGCGCAATCGCGCCATTAGCGCACGCGACGCCGAGGCTGAAAGTAAGAGTCTCTCCCCTTCGCCAAGAAAGATCGCGCGCCGCGCTGCGAAGTCTACTTCCCCTTTCGTCCGTTTTTCAGGCCCACCGGAGTCCTTTCGCTTCCTCTATCTGTCCCGCCGCACCTCTTCGCCTTGACTCGCAAAACCGTTTCACCTAAGACAATTACGCGGAGCAAACGACGTCACTGCCCTTCGATAAAAAATATCGCTCAGCGCTCCGCGAAAGATCTTAAGATCACGAATGCCGTAGCGTAACGTGAGAAGGCTGGTAGCCTGCTTAAATATCAGAGCTTTGACGGATTTTAAATTATATCCACGATGATTTTTAAGGCTTTCTTCTTTTTATGTAAATTAAAGAGCTCTTCTTCATTTTAATAAAAGTTTAACTTGACATTTAATAATGACAGAAGATTAAAGTCCCGATTGTTTTGTGATCAGTATGATACTTATAATAAAAGAAGGTCGGATTTCATATGTAATTATGCTTATGAATATTTCAATGAAGAATTACGAAATTTAATTCAACAATTTAAATAAATACGATTTTAAAATAGAAACGGATTAACCAAACCAATAATTTAAATTTCGCCATCGTTATGTTTATCGTTCGTGGTTAGTAATTCTGTTACGAAATTTCCTATCACCTAATCACTTAGAGTGAGAGGATCTCAAGCCAGTTGTTTGACATTTGGTGTGATATTCGTTTTATCTTTGAAACGAGCTGCCCACGCACATTCGCTAAATGCCGCAATTAGAAGCGAGAAAATAATTTTCACATTTAAAACATATCGAATTTTAGAGATTTAATAAAATTTTTAACATTAAAATTCAAATTAATTTAAATAATAAGTTTTAATCGTATATGGTTAAATCGTTATTTGATGATGTTTTTACTTAAAAATTAAACATTCTTATATGAATTATTAGTTGTTAATGCTCAAATTAAATTGAAGAAAGATAGATTCTTGCAATGGTATTATACTTTAAACGAGTCTTTAGAGAGTCTCACGGAAGAAACGGTAATTCTCTCAACTGCTTTTGACGACCGTAACCGGTAAAGCAGCTAGTCGCTTTCACATTTGCTGATACAATGAAGGCATTTAACAAGTTTACAAATTAATTTTCTTTTTTTTATCAAGTTACTCAAAATATTAAAGAGCTCGTTTTATGCTTAGATAGGATCTAATCTTTACTAATAACTGATTTGTTACACAAAAAAAATATAGAACTAATATATGCCTGAAAGCTATACTAATACATGAAACATTTTTATTCAATTATTATAATCTCAATTATTAAAGTATAATTGTCAACGTTAAAATTCGAGTTTCTTACTTCTTCATTTCACTATAATGAGCGGATACTTTAAATCGGTTTGTGAAATTTAATTACCTGAGAAATAATATCGACTGTAGTTACTGCAGATGTTTAAGCGGCAGATCATAGGATTAATATGCATTCAATTGCACTGTGAGAACATGATCCACGATAAGCGAAAATAATGACGCGAACGTATTATGATCCACTTTGTGCTCTGTGTGATCGACATCTGCATAGGGGCGTTTTATTGTAATTGCAATCGTAACGGACAATTTATTTGTAATTTTAGCCTAGGATATAAACCGAGGTTATCAGTAGTTGCGATGCAGTTTGATGCGAGATAAAGTAATACCTAATGCGTAAATAAGACGTATATAGAGTACTAAAAATCATAATTTATCGATCTTTGTATGTTTCTATTATTGCATATTATTTCGCACATTTTGTATAATGTAATGCTATATCTTTATGATAAAGATTAAACATAGTAATAATTATCGCGTTAGTACCTTAAAATTAAGCGTGGAAGTATAAAGAGTCAGAAGGTTAAATAATAAATATAATTAAAACTGTGTCATTTTTCTTGCTGCTTCTACGGCCTTATATGCGCTAGAAAGTACCTAATAACGCAATGATCTCGAGAGTGAAGGCAAAACCTATATATTAAAGATGTAAGAAAGTTTACGAGCGTACAAACAGTTCCGCCGTTATTAAGATAACATTAATTACGAAGGTAGGCTTACGCACCAAGTTTGTTTAATCCGCCAATAATGCGTTTAGTAAAGATTTACGAATCATTGATTTACGAATCATCTTCTCTCTTTTTTTTTTCGGTAAATAAGTTGCTGACTTGCTGAGTAGTGAATGCTGCAGGCGTAAATCGAGAGAATTGAGAGTTTAAGCGCGGCGTGTAAAACAGCCGTAATTGAAAAGTACATTGGAAATATAAATTATTACCATACGATTAGTCTCGCAAGACTGACTTCTCAACTAGACGGCCATCACACGTGTGAGACCGGGAAATTACTATTATTACAGCAGTTGCTATGTCGGCACGTGATTTAAAAAGCATATCCTAAGCAGAGACGCATAAATTTATTCTTATTCTATTTGTATTTGCGCGCACTAATGCGCTTCTTCCTTCATACTATCTTGACGAATCTCGCGCATTTATGCTATAATCTAGATATCCGGAAGCGTGAAGCGCACCTTCAATGCGCACCACACGCGCTTCCGCTCTCGACTTCCTTGTCCTCGAAACGAATACAGTGCGATTATTTTTGCGAGGATGTTCATTCGGCAAAATCTTAACGACGTCACGTGAAAAAACATCGAATTGCAGTCTCGCGTTATAATGTTAATCGGCGATTTCGAAAGCTTCACCGCATCGCGCTGCGTTTTCTCCCAGCCTGTGGATCTTCGACAAAAAAATCTATCCGATCGGCCGAAACTCTCTCCGTTTTCGCAATCTATCGTGAAAAATTCGCGAACAATATTCGCGAACAGAAATCGTGAGTAATGACGTGTGGATCGTATGACTAATTATCGCGATAATGAGCTTGCCCTCGAGCATGAAATATCTGACACGCGAACGCGTTGAAAGACGATAATGAAGATCGGTAATCCACGGACCGCGGCTAAGATCGCGTGCCCGTCGCGAAATCCGTACAAAACGATGTGTGCACGACGTGAAACAACGAGAGCATCATTTTCTCCTCGCGATGGTGTTGAAAAAAACGCGTTCTATTCATATACGATCGCATTAAACTGCAATTACATTGCAAATGTGTCACACTTTATCACTATTACCTTCTCTTTATCTCTCTTGCGAACAAAAATCTATGCAACTACATAATTTTACGCGGATCTACATAACTGTTCTGTTCTCTTTGTACGAGTTCAGATTACCGTCTCAGATAACAAGTCCATGCACGATATAAGTGCTCCAATAAAGTAGTCTAGTAAGAAACAAGTAGGTACATGCGTTAAAGGAAACGGTTTATATAATCTAATTAATATCGGTTAGATAATTCTCTCGCTGTCGAGGTAAAGGTAAACTTAGGATTTGATTGTATAATCAAATATTGATATAAACGCTGCCATGATAAAAACATTTATGTAATTTAGAATTAATCAGTATACGTTTACGTATGATTGCGAAGCTCTGTTATCTTAATTTATGCATTTGCAGTCAGATACTATTTAATTACGATTTTTGGGGGAGTGCCGAAAGATCATTTTTAGCGATCGCCGTAGAACTGGTTACCCGACCTCTTCGCGCAGGTTTCCGTAATCGCATCAAACGCGAAAAGGTCTTTGACACTTTTCACTTTCTGCGTACGACGGCTTATCTCGGCGAAGCAACGATGCATAGCGGTTTAGTTCGCCGGATTTATGGTTGCATTTACATTTTCAAGTGACCGATTATGTTTCCGGCAGTAAAGACATCGTCACGCGTCAGAACGTAACGAGTAATATAACTCAGCGATAAAGATCGTTGTTATCGATATAGGCAATTGGTATTATTAAGATTTATCGTTCCTAGATCTCTAGAAAGTCGTGTTTATTAAATTTAATTTTTTTAATCATATTTTTTTTTAATTTTACGTTTTATTTTATTTTTCTTCCTTTTTATTCATGTTTTTTTTTTTAAATAATAGATGTATATCTTTTATTTTGCATGTATGCTAAATGCGACAATGATTTCTATTCAAGATCATGATCAGTCCGAGAAAACGTCGACGTACCATAAAAGAAATGAACTGGTTCTTGTCGGAATAAACGTGACTCTTTTTACGGATAAATATATTGAAGCCAGCATGCGCTAGCACTTTTCCAGATGATTCTTGTTGCGAAAAAGATATTTTCACTCTCACACGAGTATAATGAAACGCGAAAGTGATCCATCCCCTCTTGAAGAAGGCATCGCGTGTACAGCCTCTAGATCAGTAACACGCCTCTGCCAGCCACATATATAAGGTGGTAAAAGTATACGACTGATCTATTTACTGTTAACTTGAGCAACGTGCTTGAAGAGAGAAGAGATTGTTCTCAGAAAAGAGATTCTATCATTTTGTTCAAGATGAGACATCGGGTACGTCTTTATACGCTGTTAGAACATTCAGTGTGGTGAACGAGTGTGGAGAATTAAACTGTCATTGTGTAATTTTCTTTTCGAATGGTGTTAGATATTCGTATTAGATATGCAAAAATGAAATTTGTTTGAAGTGCAACATGGTGTACAGTATAAAATAATGTTTATTATTAAATCCGTTTTATTCTTTCTCTTTTCACAAACATCGTTTTGATATTATTTTTTTATAAAATATAGATTTATATATTAATGTTAAAATAATTGAGTCAATTATTTCAGGAAACAAAATACTTTCCGAGAATAAGAGAAATCTCCCATTTTCTATTTATTAAATTTCTTTTACAAAAATTATATTACAAATAAAATAGAGTGTATGATGTGTTTTTAAATTTAATTTGAAGTATAATTTTTAGAAAAATTGATTAATTTCTTCGATCTAATAAAAATTGATCTTAATAAAAATCGATCTATATTCAAGTTTTTTTTTCTAAAGTGATCAATCTGATTTGTGTCTTATTCAAACAATTTACATAAAATAAAGTATTACAAGTACAAAAAGAAAATATTTTTTAAAAATAAAATTTTTTGCCTTTAGATTACAAATATGAGATGAAAAAATATTTTTAAATCGCTCTTATTCTATGCTAAAATGCGGAAGAAATTTGTGAAATCGCTTTGCTCTTGCTATTTCCAGGGACACGCGAAGTTTTTATTGCCACTCTTTATGGCCACTGCAATGAGTTTTCCGATTCGCAACAGTTATGATAGACGCATATATAAGTATCACTTCCCCGCAACACGATATGTTCGTCAAATTATACCTTTCTATGTAAAGCAAAATCGAACCAATTATATACCGGAAGAAAGCATTTATAACAAGGATGTACTCAAAATCAAACAAGAAGAACCTAAAGATAGTCAATGTAAGTATTTTTACATATTTAATAAAGTTAGCAATGCAAAAGCTACACATTCATTTATCAATATTGTATAGAATCTAGAAACGATTTAACTGATAAGACTAAATCTAATCTTTATTCAAGAAATAATTGTTCAGTTTCAGCCTCTCACGTTCAACATTTTAAACGTGATCTCGAAGGTGGGTACGAAGAAAATTTAGGTGTTGAATTGGACAGCGGAGGGGAAAGCGGACAAAGCGTACACGATTATCAAGTATTAAGTAACGATGATAAAACTGTTACGATCATAAAAAAAGTTGCAGTACCGTATCCTGTAGAAAAGACTATTCGATATCCTGTGATCAAGAAAGTATTGTATCCGATCAAAGTGCCGGTTCCGCAGCCATACCCGATCGAAAAGAAAATACCGTATCCCGTCAAGGTCTTCGTCAAAGTTCCTATTAAAATTCCACGGCCAGTGCCGATCGTCAAGGAGGTTCCGTATCCGATTCAAGTGCCGGTGGATCGTCCTGTCCCGGTCAAAGTATACGTCCCGAAACCGTATCCAATCGAGAGAAAGATACATTATGAAGTGAAGATCCCAGTACCGCAACCGTTTCCCATAGAACGAAGAGTACCGGTACCGGTGAAGGTACCGATACACATACCTCAGCCCTATCCGATCGAGAAAATCGTTCATTATCCCGTGAAGATCCTGGTGGACAAACCGGTACCGGTCCCGGTGTCAAAGCCATATCCAGTACCAATCGCGAAGCCAGTTCCATACCCCGTTGAGAAGCCGGTGCCGGTTCCGGTCAAAGTAAAGGTGGAGAGGCCAGTACCGTTTCCGGTGGACCATCCGGTGCCGTTCAAGGTAAAGGTCCCGGTACCGGCGCCGTATCCGGTCGAAAAGAAGGTACCGTATCCCGTAGAGAAGTTTGTACCCGTACCGGTGAAGATACCGGTAGAGAGGCCCGTCCCGATTCACGTGAGCAAGCCGGTCGAGTATCATATTGAAAAACCCGTTCCCTATCCAGTTAAGATACCGGTCGCGGTGCCGATAGATGAAGATATTCAACACCGATAGATGCAAGATACCAAAGAATGTAGTCATTCATTAAAATGAAGCATTATTGGATGTAAGTGACAATGTAGCTGCCAGAGGCTTCGTGATACTTCAATCATGGCACATTTCTCGATTCGAAGATAATAATTGAAAAAAAAAGATTTATAGGTAGATTCTTAAATACAAAGCTAACATGATATAATAAAATAATTAAGCATTTATGTTATTATCTTTTCTTAGGGGATATTTATTTTTATTGTATGCAATTTTTTACGCATATATTTTGAACGCATATGTATATCGTCATCTTCGCAACATGTATTTTCATTGTGCTCGGTATATACCAACGGAATCATATTCTTCATCATAGTGCATAATATTGCCGCAAATTATTGTAACATTGTGAAAATAGGTGGTTATTTTTCAATTATTTGATAAAAAATTGCTTCGACCTAATCGCGATATTTCAAATTTCGGTTTAAAATTTAATATGTTTCCGTTGAACTTTATGTAATCGATCCTAATTCTTGTCTCTATAACTGCTCTTAATTAACAACTTTATCGAAATACGGGAGGAAGATCAGATAAGATGATAATAGACTGTAATAAACTGCAATTAACCAGCGATACATTTAACCATTAAAGCTCCTTTCTGTCACATACCTTCAGTAATATCAGTGTTTACTTCAATAGTATCAGTTGTGTTTATTTTCGCCGTTTCGTAATTACGACCGGAATTATATGTTGTAATTGATCTGTGCAAAATATAAGTCAACCGACGATATTAAACGTGATAATGATTACGAAATGTTTGTTCTTTCTTGTAATACTACAAAAAGCAATCGATTACATGTAGCATAAGTATTCGTAATAGACATACAATTCTTTTTACTAATTCAAATTTATTTTAATTATCACCTTAATTTAATTTACGGAATGTATAATTGTCAATCGCGGAATGAAATTAATTATTTGCAATAATTAAATTGCACGAGCTTTGTTGTCATCTGCGTGGCGAGACTCAAATTGATAGAAATAAACCTATATCACACTTCGTATGTCGCCCATCGAAATGCGATTATTTACGAATAATTAATCCGACTATTAGCTGCTAGCTCGAAGCGGTTATTACGTACAATGCGCCTCTTATCAACAAACACCAAGTTTGCTGTTACGAAACATTTAACGTTGTTAAACAAATTGTTAAATTAGATGTTGTTAAATTGAATAACTATATGTCGAATACTCTGTTCTTTGTATTTTAAACTAATTTACATAAATAAACTGTCATTATATATTTTGCATTCCATTTTGTGGATCTGTTAGCGTCATCTAAAATAACGATTGATTCCACTTGATTAAAAGAATAACGCTTTGAATGCTAATTAATGAGAAAATTTGTTATAATCTGTACGCATATAAACATATCTTATTAACAATTCACATTTTTATGTGAATGTCTCGAATTATTCCTTTTATTCAACAATAATTTAAATATTTGATTTAATTACGTCATTTAAAAAGAATTATTGAACTTATCATTTGAGGAATAAAATTTATCTTTGTTTTAATCATAAAATTATGTATGTTCTTTTTAAATTTTTGTTCTACAAATGAATGATATTGCGTAATTTTAATAAACAGAAAATTGATTTTAAGAAATTAAAGAAATGAGATTATATTGCAGAAAAGTGTCTCCCTCCCTCCTTGATTTTATTTTATTCTTGTTCAAATTATCTCAGAAAATTATTACAAGATTAAAAACTATTAATGAGTTTCTTTCAAGATTATTAAACTGCAAAAAATCAGACTATATCTTAAGATATTTGATCTAAGCTTATTGATTGAATCGCAATTGCATCGTGTATGACGTAACTAATATTAAATTGACTTTCAAAATTTAATTATTAATTCATATCACGTTTTCAAGATTGGTTTCAGTTGAGTTCTCTAGTAGAAATGCTACTGTAAATGCGAAACATAAGTACGTAACTTGGTTAGATTTATAGCACGAGCTAATTGAAATTCTGAGTTTATTATATTTCGATGGTAATAAGAAGCGTATCATGTTACCTATTTATTAGAGAAACGATACCGTTTTTTATTACTATAAAAATTAAGTTATCTCTCGCTGTTTTGAACACGGGATTTCAATTTATAATCTTCCGCAACTTTCACTGACGATCGCGATTTAATATTGACAAGTACATTACAGATGGAAAAAGACATTTCCAAATCTATATCGTGTATCCCAAACTCTTCACAGAACACTTCCAGGTGCGGAGTAGAGTCGCAGTTAATGTACTTGCACGCGAAGAAATTACGGTTATACGTCGCTCTTATATCACTTTATGCTTTTCTTTACGGTTAGTGCAAACTTTACGAAATAAATGATTATAGTTCGCGTAATAAGTATCTAAAGCGGCATATGTTACGATTTCACTTGGACTCTTCCGTGTTGTCAAGATACTGCTCGATCTGATCTACGTGTACATTCAGTGCATTATTAAAAATACAACGAACATTAGTGCGATATATTTTTTTATATTGTTATAATACCAGCGGGCGGAATAAGTTTAAACGAAAGTGGAATAAAATAAACAGCGCTTGGCTGTCGTTGAACGGGAGACGAAGGAGGTTCTTCTTTTTCTCATACCTCCGGGAAATATTAGATGAAAGTTTCGAGAAACGTGTATAAATATAGGCAGTTAAGTGGTTAATACAACCAACGCCAAAGCGGGAAAGTGCAACTTCGAGAAGGCAAGACGTGTGGAGAGCACTTTTACACCGGTTTGGTTTCAGTTTCACTGGTGGTACTAATCTGGAAAATTCGTTCGAATTACTCAATTCGTTGTAGAAGAAAGTACGAAGCGTAAACGATACGCGTAAACGCACGTTGTTTGTAACAAAAACAGCGGTTGTGCGTTTGTGCTTGAGTTAACGCAACAGTTCCGCGAACTATCAAATTATGATATCTCCTTACAGATGATACAGCGATTGTTTAGTACTTGGTAAATATCCAAATTAATTGAATTACGTATTCGATTAATAGAGACTTACTTTGTAAGTTTTATTCTTCTTGGTCCTTTTTTAAAATTTACTTTTCAAGATTTAGATTATCTACTATAATTCATGGTACTTGATATATCGACGTTAATGGAAAATCAGAGAAACTGTCATTACCGGAAGTTCATGCGGCGAAAAACACCAGAAGATTACTGCTCGTTGAAAAATGTAACTGAATATTCCGAAAGGTAAGAACATGGCAATGCAAGAATCATTCGGTTTTACGATTCGGCATAGAAAGTGTCTACGCGCTTTCATTGGCCACTCGTAAATAATATCGCCAATCCGGCATTCTTCTCGCATAGATTAATGAACTAGAACGCGAGAGTAAACGACAACGTAGGTATTTCTGTTGTAAGTCAAGTAATCTACTTCATAGAAAGAACATTCTTCTTCTTTTATTAAATCTAAAGACTCGTAAAGACTATATAAAGATTTAATATTAGAGTATAAATTATTGTAAATATTTTCTTTAAATTAAAGTGATGATTAGAAACTTTTGTTGCAAATTGGATATTATTATATAAACTATTTTACGTGCGTTATAAAAAAAGCAACAGTAATTTTGATATTAATAGAGATAAATAATGTAAGCAAGAAATCTCTCCTAGGACTAGTCTGTATAGAATAATTGAGCAAAAAATCTTCTTTATGGAAACTTTTACATTTTTCTCGAGGGGGACGGGTCGTGCTTAAGCGTTTCGCGTGCTGCCTTGGCTTCAAAGCAGGTAGCATAGTTCATTCCGGACGAATGAACGGCGTTCGAAGCCATGCCGCAAAACAATGATGATCGTTTAAGCGTAGATAATTGTCACGAATAAGGTATTGCAAGGCTATAAAGGTCCAGCTGGTTAAACCGGCGAAAGTCGTCTACGGTGTATAAATAATACTGGGATACCTTTCCGTTTAGATTCAGTATAGATCGATCTATCGTCTTGATCGCAAGGATACTATTATGGGACACCAGGTATTTTGACTGTCTCTATATAATAATCATATTGATTTTTCTTTGTAATTTAACTTTTTAATTTTTGGAATTATCTCTAGATATTTTAAAAAATGTAATGATTAATGAGAGAGATTTAAACATTTTAATTCAAGGCCGGTTATAAAATATACTAAGTAAATTGTAAATTAAAAATACCATATATTAAATATAATAAAAATTTTTTTGATAGTTTTACTTAATAAATTTCTTTAAACAGTGGGAGTGTCTAATAGCATTTTTGTGTCTCGGGATTGCCCTTACATCGTCGGCCAGTCGTAAAGAGGAGCTCGAGAGAGCCGCCGAGCTTGCAGTAGAAAAAGCAGCCGAAAGGGCAGCCGAGAGGGCAGTGGAAAAGGCTCTTAATGATGGGAATACCACGACGGAATCTAAGCTTGTCCGCGAGTCTTATACCCACGTTAGAAAAGATCCGCACAAAGAGAAGAATGACGGTTATGGCAATAGTGGCAGATATGAACCAGTGGACGATGAAGAGGAGCCAGAAGAAGACGCGGGCGATTGGAACAAATATTCACAAGACTTGACATTTACGTCTCGACACCCAGGAAACAGAGACTTTCATGCATGGTCTAAAAGGCTTGTGAAAGACAGAACGAATACTTGGAGAAGATTCCCGAGAAGCGAGTGGTCCCATGAGGACACGAGTTGGGATAAGCTGAGCAAGAAGATCGTGACCGTGGAAAAGAAAGTGCCGGTGCCCGTGACAATTGAGAAGAAAATTCCATATTTGGTCTACAAGCATGTTCCTTACGAGATCAAGGTGCCCGTACCGCAGCCTTACACGGTAGAGAAGAGGGTGCCTTACCCGGTCAAGGTCTACGTGAATGTACCGGTTGAGGTGCCAGAGCCTTATCAAGTCGAGAAGCAAGTTCCTTACGAAGTGAAGGTCGACAACCCCGTGCCGTATAAAGTCAAAGTGCCAATACCGCAGCCTTATGCGATCGAGAAAAGGATTCCAATCGAGGTAAAAGTACCGATACCGCAGCCATTTATTGTTGACAAGCCGGTACCGTACGAGGTCAAAGTACCGGTCAAGATACCGACCCCGTACGAGGTCGAGAAGAAGGTACCAGTGCCGGTAAAGGTCGCCGTCGATCGACCGTATCCGGTAGAAGTGCCGAAACCGTATCCGGTGGAAGTCACCAGACCGTATCCTGTAGAAGTGCCTAAACCGTATCCAATAAGAATTAAAGTACCCGTGGAGAAACCATATCCAGTGCCGGTCGAAAGGCCGGTTCCAGTACCTGTCAAAGTGCCGGATCCTCAAC
The DNA here is from genome assembly GCA_021460005.1 of Tetramorium alpestre. Lineage (NCBI taxonomy): Eukaryota > Metazoa > Arthropoda > Insecta > Hymenoptera > Formicidae > Tetramorium > Tetramorium alpestre. The sequence continues at coordinate 70,906 of JAJVSH010000102.1, forward strand.
CATATATCGTGGAGAAACCTATACCGGTAGAAATGGTGAAACCTTATTCCGTGCCGATTAAAGTACCTGTGGACAAGCCTTACGAGATATACGAGCCGAAACCGGTGCTCGTTTCGGTGAAAAAGCCCTTCCCGTATGTCGTGCAAATGCCAGTATCCGTCAAGCTCGATTGGAAGATTCGAAATAATATCAAGGAAGATATGCTGGAGAGGAAAAACACCAAACCATTGTGGTGACCGTAATGGATTGCGAATCATTCAATCGTTAAAACCACAAATATTTATATTATTCGCCGCAAGCGATTCGTCGTACCCATGCCGAGTACATGAATAGTTTACATGAAATCAAGTACATTCTATATAATTTGAAAAGAAGCTGAATGTTTATAAAATATGAAAATTAAGATGAGTTAAATTGCATAAATGTAATAGCCAACTGTAATTTATAATAACCAACAATTATAAGAAAGTTCTAAAAATTTCAAGATATTTCAGTGATTAAAATAAATTTCAATTCATAACACGTGATATACAAACTACAATTTTGTTTTCACGACACATTACGTGAAATTATTTTATTGAATATTTTTTCATTAAGCTATAATCATATTTTTAGATTTCTTTCAATTATTATACAATATTTCACTAATGGAACAGAAAGATATTCGATTGTTAGAGAATGTCAATTTGTTTATGTAAATTTAAGACTAAAATGCATGTGTTGTTATAATCGAAATATTATTATATATTCGTCAGTTATAATGTAACTAGAAGTATCACTTCTTTAAAGTGATATGAAATATTCGAGAAAGTTCAAGATCTCTAGTGATCATATCACTAACTTTTAAGTTTGTAATTGAATGATCATATCACTAACTTTAAGTTTGTAAGTTGAAATTAACTAATCATCTTTTATTTATATAACACGAAACTCTCTAACAAACTTATGCAACAGGATGTGCATATATATAT
>JAJVSH010000102.1:71966-220111 GCA_021460005.1 Tetramorium alpestre
AATTATTGTTTTTATTTCGATATAAATAAATAAATAAAATATAAATAAAATAAAAGAAATATGATATGACTGAAATCACTTTTCTAGTTAATTTTCTAGTCACCTCTCTGTCCGCGCTCGATCGGAGAAAAGGAAGTGGAAGACGGTCGTAAAACCATAGTAATAAAAACTGGACTTTGTTCTCATTATTGGGTATATCGCTAATTACATAAAAATTGCAACAACAATACTGCTAATCAATTTCTACACATAGTTTTTGCCATAACACCTGCGCCAAATTTTTGCAGTCTTGACTAACAATTCAATAAATGAAAAAAAAAAGCTTTTGCTTGTTTGTTTCATAAATGAAAAAAAAAAGCTTTTACTTGTTTGTTTCAACCAGAATTCGAATATCAAATAGTAATCAGAATAAAGAAATTATGTGGCATAATAAATAATTTTTTTATCTCTTTTCATATATATTTATAAAATATTAATTAACTTATATATTTAAGAGAGAGGCAAGAAAGTTTTCTTATGTGACTGGTTGATTTTAATAACAGATTTTAATATTTCAAAATATGTATGTAATGTGTATATTTCGTTTTGCTAAAGCTTAATAAAAATATCCTCTGTAAATGCATTAAGTAGTGAAAATGCAATTTCTGTTGGTATCATAAAGAATCTTAGTTGTGTTTAATCTGTTCTAATTTTAACTAACGTAATGTCTGTGAGCACATTCACTTTTTTCATCTTCAGCAATAATTAGTCTCGCTTACTTCTTTTCATTTTTTTCGCTATGTAACTATCTCTACAGATACGCATCTATCTTAGAATGTCAAATTAAGAATTAAAATTTCGAACATGACTGCGTTTTAAATATATGTATTTCCAGTCTTTAATCAGGTAAAAATAACTCTCTAATTTGATTAATTCGTCACACTTTTTTCTTTACGTTTTCTTCTTTAAAAAACTAAATAATTATTATATATTTCAGCTAAATTCTTTAATTTTCTCTGCATTTCCATTTTTTATTGGATATCTTCATAAATCATATTTTGTCATCCAAATTGCTTATTTAAGTTTCTTTTTTCTTTACTAAGACGAATCTTTTTTAATTAATAATAATTTTTTATACTTTTTATATTTTCTAATTGCAATGAATAATCAAGTTTGTTTTACGCGAACGCGATAACTAGCAAAGTATAAAATGTCCAATATCGTTGTGCATGAGAAACTTACTCGAATCCAATCTCAATTACGTTCATTATCGCTGTATGCTTTCAGACGTTATCTCCCTTGTATTAATGTCAAGTATTCTATAAGCGTCTCCCAATTGGAGTAAGTCGTCGCGAGACGATTTGCCGTGCGGCGTTCCTAGGAAGCATCGTATTAAACGCGGTCAATCTCACATCAGCGCGGAACGTTCTAGGATCTATATCCTCTCCTTGCCCCGTCCCTCTATCCTCTCATCGGACACTTTTCACTTTTTCTCTCCTCCTACTGTTCCCGATTCTTCCTCTCGCGCTCTCCCTCGGACCGCAGGGGAGACCGTTATGCCTCCGTCGTCATGTTCCTCGTCTCGGCCGAGAGAACTCGTACATACAGCTTACCGCGCGTTCTTCCGTGGGGACCGGATACGGAGGGGGTCACTGCAGAGTCCTGCGGAACGGTACGCACGAGGGAGAAACTTTTACGAGATGGAAAACGGTGGAGGGAGATTGGCTGATTTGAAAGAGAAGGGTAATGATAGTAAAGAAGGAATGGAAACGGATCTACGCGCCCAATGGCGTAGATGGACAGGATCAAAAGGACTAAAGATCCTTGAACTCGCGATCGGAAAATCGCAAGCCGATTTGGAGATCATGTATTTGTTATTTATCAGAAAAATGTATGAAAATTACACCATTCTTTAGAAAAATTTAAGACAATATTTTCTATATTTTCGTAGATATTAATTTTCTTTTTGGCAAAATGTTTTACCCACTTACATAAAAATTTCTGAAATATTATATGATAGTCATAGAATTTTCCATCCCAATTTTTAAATACCTCTTTTTATTTATTTCGACTGAGAAGTCGTTGCGAAAAACATTCTCATTTCCGACAAACTTACTTTCTAGTTTTGATTCTTTTTAACGTTGGAGGAACTTCCGGTGTTCCGTAATTTTCCACAGTGGCTACGCTGTTGGCCGCGATTATGGAAGCACTGTAGCTTGTGTCTAGGATTTATGAAAAAAAAAATGCCATAATGCGCTGTGTACGTCGGGCGAACGCCAGACGCGTGTTTCACTTTTCCGCGAGAGGGGCTCGCTCGATACGCGTCGGGGGAAAGCGGGCTATAAAGACGGTGGCATCTTGGGGGGAAACATTCAGTAAAGTCTGGACATTGACCAGATCGTGAGAGACTTGGTAGAGATGAGAATTTTGGTAAGTTCGCTCTTACATCGGAGCGAAATTAGTTGCATTTAGATTCGTAAATTAGCTTTGTTGACCTATCTTGCTTGCATCATCTAGTTGAGAGCTTAAGATTTCATTTCAAGTATATATATTAAGAATAATCGTGAAAAGTGTTAAATCAAATTATTTATAAAATTGTAATTTAAATTGATTAATATTGCTTCGATATTGTGCAACGAAAATAAATTTAATAAAAGCAATTAAAAAATCATAATTGTTTCGAAGAATCTTGCATATTTTATGTAATCTGCTGAACATATTGTACTGTCGAGGCCATTAACGACTGTTTGACGCACGCGTAACATTTCTTCACGGTCTAAGAAATAGTGCATTGATGCTGCAAGTGCAAGACTGATGTAATCGGCGTGACGTTTCTATCGATTACAGTTTCTCACGGTATTAGCTGGGCTGCTGGCCTTGGCCGTGTGCGAGAAGAAAAAGGAGCTTACGAGTAAGCGGGTCGAAAATGCTGAAGGCGAGAAAAAACAGGATAAACGCGGACTGAGTCACGTCGAGGCAGACTTTGGCGGACACGACGGCGGCGGTTATGGCGACGGCGGCGGTTATGGCGACGGTGGTGGGTTTGAAATCAGTGGTCATGATATCGGCGGCGGAGATATCGGCGGTCACGACATTGGCGGTGGTTTCGAGATTGGCGGTGGTCACGGTGGCGGTTTCGACGGTGGTTACGGTGGCGGTGGAGGTGGCGGTGGCGGTGGTGACGACGGTGGCAAGATCAAGCAGATCACGATCGTGAAGACCGAAAAGGTGCCTTACCCGGTGGAGAAGAAGATTCATTACCCGGTAGAGAAAGAAGTACCGTATCCAGTTAAAGTGCCGGTACCGCAGCCCTATCCGGTCGAAAAGAAGATCCCAGTGCCGGTGAAGGTTTTGGTAAAGGTGCCGGTTCATATACCGCAGCCGTATCCGGTCGAGAAAAAGGTGCCCTATCCGGTTCACGTGCCGGTAGAAAGACCGGTACCCTACAAAGTATACATCCCCCAGCCGTATCCAGTCGAGAAGAAGGTACCGTATCCAGTGAAGGTACCGGTGCCGCAGCCGTTTCCAGTGGAGAAGCCCGTGCCGTACACCGTGAAGGTTCCGGTGCACGTAGCTCAACCCTTCCCCGTGGAGAAGCCAGTACCATACCCAGTGACAGTGCCCGTTGAACGACCGTACCCTGTACACGTGGCTAAACCGTACCCAGTCCCGGTTGAGAAACCAGTACCCTATCCGGTCGAGAAGAAAGTACCCTACCCAGTCAAGGTTCACGTGGAGCGACCGGTAGCAGTGCCTGTGGACAAGCCAGTGCCTGTCCACGTTAAAGTACCAGTACCGGCGCCGTATCCGGTGGAGAAGCCGGTACCCGTACCGGTCGAAAAGCCGGTGCCCTACGCGGTAAAAGTGCCTGTTATACGACCCGTGCCAGTCCATGTGACGAAGCCGGTGGCTGTGCCTGTACCCAAGCCTGTACCTTATCCCGTAAAAGTGCCGGTGGCGGTACCGGTGCACGAGCACGACTCTCACGGATACTCAGGGGGCGGTGACGACTACGAATCTAGCTTCGGGGGTCACTCGGGATATTAATATCAAAAAGCGTGGCAGTGGAGGATTTTCTGCTTCGGTTGAAAAAGAAATTAACTAGAGGGGAAAGAAAACGCGTTGAGATGAAATAAATAATAATCAAAAGGGAATTTGTTAATTCGACTCAACGCGATTTCGATCATAACCTTGTATATAAAAAAGCTTTAAAAATGTATATATGATATATTTGTGGGAAAAACTAGAATTAGAATTTATTAACTTGTACGTGTATAAATTAAATTCGGAATGTAGATAGACTAGAGCACCCATAGAGGGACCAGATTTTTGCAAATTCTCCACTGCATCGAGCGGACGCATCACGGAATATCGCGGTAACACTTTTTCTACATTTTTTTTTCAAATGTATTGCGTCGAGGAGGAAACCGATAGGAACAATGTGACTCGTAACGCGGTCAACGCGGCTGATCTTTACAGGAGTGTTAACGAAGCGTTTCCTCGGCACTCGCGAGTCTCGGATTTGTCGTTCGAAGTGCGAGTCCGCGAGGAAAATGCGGACGTATTTATTTTCCTAGCTTAACGTCGTCCTCGCTGCGGGATCCGACGATGGAAGATGAGTTTGCAGAACAGCCGTTTTGCGCCGCAAAAGATGATTATGGCTTAGACAGCGCTAACGATTTCTTAGATATATATAGTATCGACACTTAAGTACCTACGAGAACACATGTACTGTGTTTCTTACAACGTTCAAAACATGTAACGGACGTCTCTGTATGATGTCTTTCGCTTCTTTTTAATAAAACCAAAGAGCAAAACGACAGCCTTGGAATTCATCCTAGCCTCATTGCCATTCTCTACAGATGAGAACTGAAAACGTGTTTATTTTTACATGCTTGTCCTTCTTTAATAAATCATGCATACTAAGCAATTTGCGGCTCTTGTACTCCTTTCCCCTGCGAGCGAAATTGAATTAGGTATCAAATTGATATTCAGCTCAGTCTGGATATGTCAGATTTCTTGGGCATTCATTGGAGATCGAGCAGCTGAAGCAAGCTAGTAAAGCGATCGATTTATTAGTTACGAGACAGAGATTTTCCCATGTGCGTTTCTTAAACGCCGAGGTGTCGATATCCTTGAACTTTGCGTTGCGTGACGAATTATTTATCTTTAATCGCGTGCGTTCAGTAGTGCACGATATTTGCTCCGCACGAGCGGTGTCTGATTGTGACCGAGCCGCGCTGTTTCTTGTTTCCGGTTTCTTGTTCCGGCAAAGAGCCGGAAAAAGGTGCCGGCGAAAGCCATTTTCGTAATTTCGGCCGCGCCGCAGCGCATGCGGAAATTCGCCCGATAATTAGCGCAGCTAAAAAGTCTCTATGCGTAATTAAGCCTCGTACGGTCGATGGAAATATGACTTTCTTTTATCTAGCATGACTAACGAAGGAAAGAGCGCATACGTAACACTTCCGATTCGATGATATCAGCGTCCTGTTCTGCCTCGCGACCTATCATTCAGCTCTCGTATGAATCCCAGGTATTAGACCGACTCGTTCGCGCATTGTGCTAGTTGCGACGCGTGTAAGGAGAGCCGGAGAAAGGGCTCCCGCGCCTCTCTTTCTCTCGCTCTACCAGTGAGCAGATCACAAGAGGAGGAGCACGGGATCGCGAATCAAAAGTGAAATCGCCGATCTCGTGCGCGAGGCACGCGGCTACGCAGAATTGTTCGCAACGGGATTATCCGCTTCGGGCGTATTGGAAACTACATATGAAAGTACGTGGCAGGTGTTCTTTTATTGCCAAATCAGCAAGACCAGACTTGTTGAAATAACAACGTACTTCGCTAAACGTACATGCTATGCAGTTTATCACTCATTGTCAGATAATATTATTGCAAGAGACAATATTATTGTAAGCTTTTTCCTGTTATTACATTGTCACAATTTTCCCACGTGTCTATAACTTTAATTACACTGTCGCAATTATCATGATTGTCTGAAGAGTTAAGAATTCACTGAAAAAAAATTCTCGTAAAAACGGACGAATCGGAAAATCTTGCAGGATTGATCAAATATTCTGGTTATTATAATACAAATTGTTTATTATAATAGAACTCAATCTTTATAATTTATAATAACCAGAATATTTTATCAATCTTACGAAACTTTTCTGATTCGTTCATTTTTAAATAGAATTTTTTTTTAGTGTATAATAATTTCTATATCTCTGCGAGACGATCGATTATAAAACGATGTTATTAACGAATCGTTACGATTTAAAATGACATTTGAACACTAGTATTTGATGACTAGTACTCACCGTATGTAGGGAATATTGGCCGGGATGTGATACTTGGCGCCTGGATCAAAGTCATCCTCGGATCGCAGGACCGGCGGCTTCGTGCCCGTGTATTGCTCCTTCAGCCTGTGCCAGTGACAATTATACTCCTCCTTGTTGACGTAGCCGCGGAAGACGTCCCACCGCCACCTGTCCATCGCGATGCTGAAGGGCAGCAGCACTAGTTTATCCATCGCCAGGGCGAAGAGGTAATTGATGTCCGCGGCGCGCTCGTCGATGAATCTGTTCGCCAGGCCCAGAGTTTTCAGATGCTGCGGCGTCGCGACGCTCAAGGCAACGGCTTCGCCGACCGCCTCGTGGAACCCTGATAATTATAGTAATAACTTTGGTATAACGGTATAATAAGTGGGTAAAGAGCTGCGAAGACCGTCACGTATGTTCTCTTCGACAGTTATTATGGACAATGTTTTGCTTATAACAGATTTCATAATAATAGTTATCAGTGCGTTAATACAGACTTATCTTTTTCTTACATTATTATTATATATTATCTTCACGGTTATGACAGATTATAGCTTTACGAGTAACAAAAGGTCTCTATTCTATTTCGGAAGCTGCGAACGAATTAACTCTCGGTGCGATTCGATTTCAGATTTCGAGTCTCGTCGCGAACGTTTTGAAGGAGTTTGGCTGTTTGATAATCGAACGGTGAAAGTCCATGTCAGATGAAACAGATGGCTTGTCGCTGAGTTCCGTCTACGATTATTACAAAGTTTCTCGAGGTTCTTCGCGGATAACCTGGTGACTTTTTTTGCGCTTGGTGCGATTTAGCGCTAACCAGGATGTAATTACGGTTAGCGTGGATTAGTCGAGCGTGGCAGATGATGCTGATTATTCGCCTTTTTTTTTTTTTTTTTTTTTGATACCATGTTTTCCCATGCAAACCGCGCACACGCTTAACGCCTCGGACGCATAATTAATCGTGGCGTGATTTCATAACTCAAAATTAACGTTAATTAGGCTTTGCAGATACACGAAGGTGCGGAATGCAGATGAAAATTGGCGATAAAAATTATGAGCGAATGCGAATGAAATTCATTGCCGAGACGAACGACGATTCTGAAATAATTCTGAAGCCGTCGTCGTATAATAGCGGATCTCGACAAGAGCGATAGAGCCCCTACGCGAGGCTGAATCAAGGTAGATTTTACTCTAATGCCTTCTCCGCGAAATCGATCGAACGATCGGCAAGGCCGCCGTTGCAAAGCTGTTCTCGTTGATTCGAAACAATCCCGTGTTCCGGGCGCGAGGCGAACGACCGGGCCGGCCGGCCGGCCGGCCGACCGTTGCTACGGTGAAAGCGCGATTATACCGTAATAAAAATATTTTAACGTGCGCCCGACGCCAATGTACGCGAGTAACATCCACTCGTTTATTCGCGAGTACCGTGGCACGTAGTGTACACCTCGAGCGTGTCGTGCTCGCTCTCGCTTTCGCGCTATTAGCCGTAAGACGCACACAGGTCGGCTGTGCCTTCCGGAAGTCAGCCGGGAGTCGAACCTGTCGCGCCTTACGTAACACGCCTTGTCGTCTGTCCGGTGCATGCCATCACCGGCCGTCTCCTATCCTTTTGTCCTAGTCCGCGTTTTTCCTCCCGGCGTGATGCAATTCCTCATTAATGCACTTGTGCATTAACGTACGAAATATCAGCGACGTTGAGAGCGGATGTTGGCGTCCCGCGAGCATTAAAACTGTATTAATCCTTTTGTGACAACGCTTATTTTGTGTTCATTTTTGCAAAAGATAGAAAAGGTAAAAATATTATACAATTTCATTTTAATAACTATTTGGCTGTGAAAAAAATGATCTTGCATTTTGTAATTTGTTTGTTATATTATTCTTTGACTCCTGTTATGTTCGATTTTTTTTGTTATCTTCTAAGTTTTGTAAATTTTATAATTGTATAAGATTTTTGAAATTTATGAAATAATTTAAAATCTAATCTAAATTTATTTAAACATGAGCTTCAATATAATTGCGCGCAGTCCGATGTTATAAATTTATTAGAATTGTATTGTTTGCTTATTCATTGCGTTAATTATAAAATACATAATGGATATTTCAAATATTTTTTTACCTGGGTTAGCGCCGTCACGAAATTCGCGAGGTAGACCACTGTACCGCAAGAAATACTGAATGTGTGCCATTTCGTGATGTAAAGTTATTAAATCCTTCATCGTCACCTTTGTACACATTTTTATTCTAAAGAAAAAAATAACAGTATATAAAAAACTCTTACTCTTATATCTTCAGGAGACATGAGTTCAACGCGTAAAAGTTTAAATGCTTCTAAAAAAAAATTGCTTTCACCGATTTCAATGAAATATAGCTAAGTGCTAATTGATTGCTGTATACATTATACACGATAATTGATTAAGATATTAACCTGTAATCTATGCGATTGCAAAAGTCCCATGCGGACGCCTGGCAGATTAATGGGCGGTCGCCAGGATCGGCGATTATGCTTCCCGACCAAAATTCCGGCGGCATTGCGCTCAAGTTCAAGGACAGATAGAATTCCTCGGCCACCCGAATCATGTCAATGGGTGTATAGCCCTAATTATAATACAGGACCATTAATATTGATTATATTCCTTATATAAAAATATAATATAACACATTGGTTATAAAATAAAAAAGGTAAAAGAGAATCTTACTTGAGCTCGCATTTCCTGCGTGACATCGGGATAGGTTTTCCCAGGATACGGCAAAGTAACATCCAAAAGATTAGTCCAAGACTGTCCCCATATGTTACCTATAAATATTGAATAATGAGCGATATAGGTATTACACAAAACGTATAACTAATTTCGATGCTTAATTGACAGTGAATTTTATTATTAATGATATAAGCATTCACTGAAAGAATGATATAGTTACTTTTGGATTCAACCACAATTTTATAATATTTCTAATGATAATTATGGTTAACATGATCATATTAATAATAATAATAAATATGAGTGACTTAACTATATGATGCATATAGTTAAGTCACTCATATTTATTATTAGAAATGTTATAAAATGATGGTTGAGTCCAAAAGTAACTGTAACTTTTTTCTCAGTGTAGGTATAAAAAATACTGAAATAAATGTTTCGTGACGCATTGCTCTTACCGAGAATATGAGACGGAAGAGGTGCGTGTCCGCCGATTTTTTCAGGCCCGTAAAGATCTCTCAGCTTTCTGCGAATATAAGCATGCAGTTCTTCGTAAAGCGGACGTATTGTTTCCCAAGCCTCGTCAACATCCTGTTGGAAATTAGGAGATTCATAAGGGAACATCCAATACTCGGCGGCATCAGTGAAGTCTGTAAAAAGAAATAATAATGTATAATTATTCAAAACATCTGTGGAATAGTTATCAATAAGATATAATTAACGCTAACTACGCGGTTTTTATGTATACGTTCTATATGTATTAATTAATGTTACAAGTATTTGTTAATGTTACAAGTAATATAAAATAATTTTATCACTCGATTTAGATTAAAATTGTAAAAGATTCCCAACGATAAAAACTATATAATTATAATCTTTTTGCAATCTCGCATGGAGCGAAATTATACGCCGATCGACTTCGATCAGCATCACAGATTTCATTTAATGCTTCCGGTACAGAGATAAAATTAGACGTACTATTCATTCTTGCAGCATCATTGGTCAACGTAACGAGTTGTTGATACAGATCCCTAATCGGCCTGCCACTTAGTCTTCTCCACTCGGTCCAGACGTACTGCAGTTCGTCCCAGTCCCGACTTTTCGCCATGATTTGCGATATATCTATAATAGGAAACACGGTGTTAAAACTTATATCTTTCAAACGTCATTTGTTATCACGTCATTTCTCGTTATCTGTACAGAATATTTTATCAAATGTCTCGTGAGTGGCTTTTGCATTAATCACGTGAATATTTTAAATTTCCGAATATTTTAGATTCATGGAAAAGCCAAAAAGCTCTCTTTTTCATTTTAGAGAATATAATATTTATCAGTATTATACATTTCTTCATTGAATCGCGTAAATTCAGTCCTTTACTCTCAAGATTCGGACTCAGCGAATCATCATTTCATGGCACACGCTAGACACGAGCGGGGTAATTAGTTCTTACATTAAACAATATTTAACTGCGTAGCGTCTTCGCTCAATTAATTAATTGTTCGCTTTCTATTTGTGCACGTTTCGCGATGCCTCGGGTCGTGTCCGTTTCGCGTCTAAATGGGCGTGCACCGAGGATTTACATTAAACATAAGAATAACAGACAATTAGAGGAGCACACAGCGCGGCGCAGAGATTTTTCATAAATTAACGGAAAAGAAGAAGGGACTCTCCCTCACCTCGGGGGGAGGGGGGAGGGGGCGCTCACTTGCTCTCGCTTGCGTGACGTATCCTATTTTCTTCACACTTTCATGCGCATTTTGGACTTACGTAAATCCCCCCCGCGGAATTTCGCCGCGACGAACCGTGAACGATGCCGGCGCGGCGGCATCGTGCTGATCCGATCGTTATTCAGCGTAATTCGTGATGTATTACCTGGATATAAACGCAGCCCACACCGGAACGGATCGTTGTAAGCGCATATGGTCGCCGCGTTATAAATCGCAAGCATATCGTTGATTAAACGATTGTACTGCAAAGAAATATTTTATTACTGTTAACAATATTTACTGTCACGTGTATTGTCTGTTAGACGACGATAAGTGATATAATCGCTTGTATAAATAGACTAGCCGTTTACCCTGTCCAGTTGGTCAGGTGGCAGTGCCGAAGGGCCCACCACGGACAAATAACGAAGTCGTCGTCTAAGTATGGGGTCTCGAATGTTGTTTATGTCGATTCTGGAGATTAAAAGCCAAGCTTGATATTGGAAGTCCGCGTATAACCGTTGGGCGTCCAGCTGAAAAAACATAAGGCGAATAAATAAAAATATTGAAAGCAATTCTCACGTGAAATAAAAATATTTTTTTTATTACATTCAAAGAGAGATAGATAAATCACCTATTTTTTGTTTTTAAATAATAAAAGTTACGTATTGAATTTCTTGTATTGAATTTCAATTGTATTGATTATGTCATTGTATTAATTACACGGAGTAAGAAAAACTAATCTTTCGTCGACTGATTAGGAAACGCAGTTGCAGTAAAACATGAATTGGCGAACGACGGTTTTACCGTTAGAGATAAAACCGTCGTATCTATCGCTCTTCCTGACCTGCATTCGAGGAAAAGTGGCTAAGAAAGTGAAATTGTATGTGAGCCCTTGTACATTTAAAACGCAACCATTACTTATTAAAATTTGATTATGCAATCGCGTAATGTATTACGCTTATAGACAGTTTGTAAATTGCATTCTTTACGTATTAATATTACATACATTTATCATTATATGAGAAACCACATGGCGTAAACGCAAATTCTAGTTAAGTATTACGCGATTATATTTCCACGTAAAATGACAATATGCTTGAGACGTCGACTCAGAGCTGATACCACGTAAAAAAAATAAAAATGTGCGCGAAATAATTGTTGTCATTTGTAGATTGCTATGCAGCTCCCACTGTTAGACAGCTCATATCGTCTCCGCGATATGTCGAAAGAAAGATTTCAAAATATATAAAATTAATTGCATTAGAATTATTTGCTAATGTAAAAATAAAGTGGCCTATGAAGAACCACGACGACCGGCCATTGATACTTCCCATGCGATAATGAGGCAAGGCGGTGGTTCCCCGTACATCAACATTCTCCGCGGAAAAGGGAAACGGCAGGCGCCTCAATTATCGTGAACGTCACGCGACGCGAGCCTCGCTGGGTTTTGCATTGAAAAGTACAAAACTCCCGTTTCCCGGCGATACGAGACGGCTGGGCGCGCGTTGCACAACCGCATTCAGGATGATTATCACGACAATGGCATCGCCTGGGAAAATTTCCCGCGGAGGCGTTCGGCCTTTCGCGAACAATGCGAGCATGTCTCGTGCCAGGGAAAATCGTGGTCGCGACGCCCAGCGAAGTAGCGTCGGTGCGCACGCGGCCCGTCAGTCGATTGACAAGTCAATGTGTGCGGACGCCGGGAAGAGTCGCGCGGGAGGATACCGAGAGGAGGTCGAGGTCCTCTCGAAGACGTTTCGTATAGGGTGGATGAGAAATATACGATTGTACGCGTATCATTTTCCACGGTTGTCACTGCACTTTGTTACAGCGTTGAAAGCCCAGCCTTTCTCAACTTTTACCTTCAGAATTGCTTCTCCGCACGCTCTTCGATAGTAATGTGCTTTAATCTCTTGATCGAATTCTTTTTTATTTCAGCAGCAATTACCGCAGACACAGATATGCGTTTTTATTATGATATACTTGAAAGATACGCTTGTATACTTCTAATCTTTAATTTTTTATTTTACGTCGATTGTAGTAAAGCTAATTACTGTTGATTTAAAATTAAGTATTTTCTTTAAATTTTAATTAAATCTTTGTAAATCGCCATTGATATCGTGAACAAAATTAGATTTTTCTGATTTTCGTGAGAATGATTTGCCACGACACGTATGAAAACTTAATATCGTATTTCATAAGATAGCCTAAATTGCAAATTGAGAGACGGGCCACGCATATGCGGGTCGTGTCTTAAAGTTTCGAAATTCGCCAGACTGGTTAATGGGAAAGTTTCAAACTGTTTACCGATAAAATATCGCGACAAAAGTTTGATTTAATGAAATTGGGAGGATGATCTTTTAAAATAGATTCAACAATACGGTGATCTTACCGCTTGTAATTGCGTATATTCGTTGACGTTGGTTTCGTATGCCCACTGAGCTATCACATTAGCGCTACATCTCTCTGCGCCGAGGAAGTCTAATCTAGCTAAAATATTCTGGTAATTTAATTCATTGGGCGGTAGTTGTCGGCCAGGATCATCCCTGTAAATATCATCTCTGTACGGTGGCACTTGACTGCTAGGATTTTCGTTCCTGAACGGTGGCACTTGTCGGCTAGGATCTTCGTTCCTGTACGGTGGCAGGTCCAATTGACCGGAAACCATCGATAATAGACAAAACACGAACCCTGTCCATCTTACCTAAATCACACACATTTATTATATATAGTTTTGTATATTCTTCGACTCTATTTTAAGACACACACACATACACACTCGCAAAAAAAGCAATCTCCCTACCGTAAAAGCGATGACAAATTCATATTATAGTCTTAATTAATTGTTTATTAATGAAAATATTATATTGAATTTATCGCAAAGCATAAAATATTTTCTTTTTCTTTAGTGTGTCATATCTCTTTAATATTATCGATCACTTTAGAGAGAAAAGTTCTGTGATTAAATATATGTATAACTTGCTCACTACAGGGTTATCCTGGGCTGAAGGTATTTTTAATTTTAACTTTTTCTCTGTAGCAACATCCCAGAAAATCAAAATAGTCTTTCCTGGCAGATAAAATATTTTTTTTTCGCAAAATAATATTTATTTCAAATAAAAGTTCTCTAAATTTTATATTAATTAATTATCTGCATTTATTATTTTATTTTTAATTATTGCTGAATATTAGAATACTCTATTTCTGATATTTCGGTAGATGGAGCATGTATGTACACGTGTCAAAGGTTAATGAACTCGGCCGCACACGTGTGCCAATTGATTTCCATCGTCTGCATAAATTCATGTGAATTTCATTCATTTTCTCGTCGTTTACCTTCGACTTACCGTTCGAAAAGTTCACATCATATAAGTAATAATTCACGTTTGCTATTTGTGTTTGCTCCGCATATATGAATAGAGGACAAAACTTTTTCAGTGAGTTTCTTAGGCAGGGGGTGCCAGACATGTCGATTATGAAGATAAAGTGGCGTAGTTGCTAAAGAAACAAATGACCCGGATAATGACCTTCCGATAATAAAACACCATTGACCTCGCGAATTTTCGTACTTAATTTACGTTGTTTCCAATGTCACCGAATTATAATGTAAAAATAAAATCTTGAATAATCTCGAGTTGCATTTTATCTAAAAATCTTATAAGGTGTCGATATAAAAAAATCTATGAAGGCAGAAAAAATTATTGATTAAGCCATCAAAAGTGTTTTTAAGATTTTGCATCAAGTAAGAATAGTGATGTGTAGGGGATAATGAGCTTAGCTTTCTCTCGCGAAACAACAATTACAGTCGATTCGTCAAGTGATGGGGCCTTGCTTCGTGCAAGTAGGATTACCATGCCAGAAATTACCGGGTGCAAATCATTATGGGACCTCTCTTTTACAAGTTTACATGTATAGAAACCTCATTGTCTCTCTAAATCACGCCATGACATTATGCGCGGAGCATTTATGCGCAATTCATTTGTTGGTCTCACGGTCACGTGTTACGTCTTCGCATTACGTACTTCCTCTTAAGTATGAAAGGTACATATCTGCCTATGCACAGGAGTAGGTCACCTGCGGTTGATCGAGATGCGATGACCTTGATTCGGTACAATTGCGTTTATTAAAGAATGCATATCTTTCATTCTTATTTTTTAACGTGCAACTGCGATTTAATATTTCACGGTATTCTGACTAAAATAATTACTTTTTTATATTTCTGCTGAAATAGTCGCGTTATATTTTACGAGTCAATAAGAAAATGGATGAGCAATATTTTAACAGATATTAGATATAGAGAAAATGACGAAGATTTATGGAAAATAATCCGAGCATACTTAATGAGCGTGCAAACGAGGTCATTGTTACATGTAATTGTGATATGCTTTAAGTATCATGCATTATGATCTAACGAATGGAGATGATTCATGAATGCCGAGAAACCTTGCATCTATTTTTTATAACGATCACTCTTATACAAAATTTGCCATATTATCTAATTCAAGTGTGAATTACGAAGTGTGAAATACGAAGTTATGTAATATAATATGTGGAACCCACTTATAAGAGATAACATCAACACTTAAAAACAATGACAAAATTTCATCCGAATAAACATCCACGATATTTAACACTAGAAGGAGCTTACACTTATTATTTTTCGCTGGTTATAGAAACTTCTCTCTTATCTCAATCGTAGTTCACTTAATTTTTATCAAAGTCCTCAAACTTTGCGATTTTTCACCGATTAAAATTATGCGATTTTCTGGCGTATGAAGATCACGCTATTTACAATCATTCATTAAAATCTTCGTCCTTCTAACGTTAAAATCACTGTAGGAGACAGCCACCCTGGTATCAACGAACACTTACGAAGCTGCCGCTGGCGCGGTCCAACATCCCGCCGGTTCCGTAGACGAATTCCATGAAAGTCGAGTTTGTTTTAATCCTCGATAATGATCATTTATCGTCGATCGATTAATCGCGGGTGCATGCAACAATTCGTCGTCGTCGTCGTTGTCGTCGTCGTCGTACGAAATTCCGTTCCACCGATCGAGCACGACTAACACGAGCGACGGTCTCGTTCTGCCGACGTTAAAAGCCTCGTGGACGACGTCAAGTGTACATTTATCCCTGCGAAGCTGTTCGAACGCGACCACGAGGAGGTCATCCGTAGCGAAAAAGGTGGGGGATTCGCGCACACCTCATTCGTGTCGTTGGTTCGTCGGTGTGTCGCTGTTGCTTAGACGGATTGTCGTGGGAGTAGGTGGAAGTAGCCGAGGACGAAGAGAAGAAGACGAATAGCTTCATCCTGTCACATCTGAGAGACGAGGTCCCTTTGCGAAACCAAGGAACAAGAATTAAAAATTAAGAATATAAAAAAGAGCTAATTGTAAGACAGTTTTCTAAGGACAGATGAAGAAGTTTTTATTGTCTAAAAATTTTGTCGATGTCACACGAGAGTAAAAGTAGCAGGAAACTTCGTGATAAGCGTATGAATTAATTATTGAGGGGAGTGAAGGAAGGGCAAACAGAAACGTAGGAGCGCCAAGTAATGACGAGAGGTAGGACGATGGGGGTCGAGGGCCAACCGACCGTCGATTGCGACAACTTGAAGCTCTCACGAGTTGACAAGAGTCATTCGCCGACTCCTTTCAATGAGACCCATTGTCTATCGGAGCGCACGTTTATTCTTTGCAATTCTGTAAACATTTAAGACTTGTTTTCGAAACTGCCAACAGAAAAATATACCGGAGGCGCAAGACATAGAAATCACTGAAAATAAAAATAATAGATCTGTTCTTGACGGAAAGAATAAACGGTTCAGATAAATTACATGTTCAAAATTTGATTAATTAACTTATAGTAATGATGAGTAAGCGAAAATTTTACTACGCTTTATTCTCGAAGATTTGCATCTACGATACTCATTTAAGTTACATTAAGTGAGAAAAGAAATCGCGTCGATGCATTTTTAGATAATGGAAATAAAGATGTTACTTTTATCGTTTAATATTAAAATAACAAAAAATTATTCATGAAATGTTTTATCATTCGTCTCTTCTTAATTAATTAGAATTCTTTATTTATAAATTATCTATTTAATATTAATCTATTTAATATTACTATAAATGTGATCGTGTCAATAATGCATCGGAAATAAAATTAAATTATCATAAAAGAAATATATAACAATTTGTCGTAATTCATTAAAAAAGAAAAATTTTCTTTTCTAGGATTTGCAAATTTAAAGAAACGGTAACACATATGTATTAATTTAATAAATACGTTTTCGATCAACACGAAGTAAATTTCACTCTTGAAATAACTTGAAATTAGATCTGATGTGATAATAGATAATTTAAAATTGATTAAAAATGCGAGAAACAGAACATATTCTGCGTGCGCTTGTATATTTCATCTGATAAATAACACGTTATAGCACTTTGAGTTATTATATGTATATAAATTTGGCTCGTCTCTTGAACATTAAATGTTTTCATAATAAAGACGTATATTGTCTGGTGCACGATTTTGTTTATTTTGTATGGAACAATAAAAATTGTATTAAATCCCAACTACCTTGTCAATTTTTTTATTTGTAAAACGAGATTCGGGCGAATAAATAGAGATCGGCAGACATCGCGTTATCTTTGATCAGAATAGCCATAAAGCACCAAACATGATTTATAATTAATCAATCCGTATGATCAATCAATTCCTAAGCCTAACACTTCGTAGGTTTGCCGAGCTAACGGCTGTTTCTCGAAGTAAATATCTCGCTCAGTTTATCTTGGAATCTCATAAATCATTTAATTGCTCTATCACGCTGCTCACGTAATCATTACCTCTTTGAATGTATCACGTGTCGCATTTTTCTTCTTTATTTTTGTATATGTATTTTGCTAATTAGTTTTGAATCAAAACCGCGGAATACAAATTTCGACCACATCAGCAATTTAAATAACTAAAAACTATGTATATAAAAGCTGCGTTTATCAATATTTCGCGGTTTTCCAATATTGTAATATTCAATATTTCCATTTTAATTAATCTTTATTGTTTAAATTGTTAAACATGCGGATACCGATAGGATACTTGTAGATTTTTCGATCATTAACGAATTGTCACGAATTGGCGGATCGACGCCGAGTCTCACGGCGCATTTAATTAGCGGGTGAAGTTGTAATTCTATATTTAAATATCTGTCAACTGCGTAGCGCGTAAATTTGATGTTTGTATATCGACGACACATGTTAAAGCTCTTTACCATTCAAGGTTTGTTTATCACGTTAATTTGCGTGATGTCGCAGGTATCGAGCGGATAATAGCTTAGTACAATTTTTTTACGTTGTCTTTTTTATTGTCGTTACGTTGTCTATCTTAATAACAACAAAGTGCCGCGCGTGATGCAAAATATCGCATGTGATACCGTCGTATTTCGACGATTGTAATCAATTATGTTTTTGTGAGTGAGTGTCCGTGAGTATCAGTGACATCGAGGACGAAGAAGGACCACAACGCAGAAAATATTCAGGAAAACATTAGGAGCAACCAGAAGGTGAGTAAAAACGGCGATTTAATGATTTATGCAAAAGGGAGATTATATCCAAGTCAGGCCGAGATATTTCTTATGCGCTCTGCCGAGAATACTATGTTAAAAAAAAAGAATGTGTCTTAAAAATATTCAAAATTTTCAACAATCTTTTTTCGAAATATTCACAATTTTGAAAAAATCTTGCTCTTCAGGATAATATTTGAAATTTTTGTTATATATTTGAAATAATTTAAAGCATCTCGAGTCTATTATTGTACATAACAATTAAAAAACCGAAATCATCTGGATAATAAGAGTCAATAAATAACACTTAAATTATTAAGATTAAATAAAAAATGAAATTATTAAGATTAAATTAAAGATTAAAATTAAGAATAATTAAATGAATAAACGACAATAATTAAATAAATAAACGACAGATCGATACATGTATAGAAACGGCAGACTGCAATCAGTCGTACAGAATGCATAAACAACTTGCTTCGATAATTGCAATCGTTGTCATCGTTAATTGAAATAAGTTGTTCATGTTTATTCGCGCTTGCTTGCTTGCTTCGACTCCCGCTTAATGATCGTAATTATAAACTTAAACACGAATCATACGCGATACTATTCGCTAATTTTTATTGCTTACACCTCGAAGGTAATTACGATTTCGACATTTTTTGTACAAGGATCTCCGGCCCTGACTAATTTCTAAATACGCTGTTGAGGCGTTACGCGTTACACTGCACGGTGATAATATTCTGCGATGCGTGAGTAAATACAGCAATCTGCATTGAACAGACGTAGTACAAGTTGCAGAAATCGTATTTTTTCTGTTTTCTATTTTCTGCGCATCGATTGACGAATCGCGGGAGGGCGTGTACGTATGAAACATCGATGGACAGTTTCCGCGAAGCACTGACTTAAAACCGACTCCCAATGCAATTTCCAGCATTGTAAGATGACTCACAGCTCGCGACTATCGCGGATTATCCGCGCAATTATGCTCGGTCTCATCGAGAGACGGGACGAGAGACACGTGTCGTTTCCTGATTCCAATCGACCTCTCTTTCCTTTGGGAACTGTGGCGCTATTGTTTAAAACCCGAGAGAATAAACTATGACGTGGAAAAACGCTATCGTCGTATCGCTAAACACGAGCGATCGAATGAGGAATTTATCTCAATGCTAGGGCGAGACGCTACCGTTCCGGATGCTGCACACGTCACAACTAATAAAAAAGAAAAGGGGGGAAAAAAAGGCGAATCATGTAAATTGCGGATAGTAGACGTGTAACGTGCGAGCGTTTACAACTCATAAAGCTAACGCAGATATGAATCGGGTTCGCGTATACACGAAAGCGTTTCTCGCCGGCCGCGTACGTGCGGCAGCTGATCTTGAACTACATGTTCCACTTAGCTTTCATGATCGGCGCGCTCTTTGACAGCCCTGACGGCGACCGCGCGGGGTTACCCACAACGATTAATACTGTGGCGTACAACTCGCGGTAAAGGAGCGTAAACAACCGCGCCCAAGCTGGCTGAGAGAGGATAGTCTCACGACGATCTGGAATGTACGTAACTGCGAATGGTCTAGGCCAGTTTATGAGACCTTGGAGCCGTTATGGCGAAGTTCTTACGTGCATATTCCGTAGCTGCATGCTCTGTACGATGCTGCTCATATCTATATAGCGCGATATATCCGTTTACATAATCCGCTCTTACATCGTGGACATTGTATAATATAGGAAAATATAGCTCATATAATTTATTCCTAGATGGTTATAAGTTTTACTATAATTTACTATAATTACTATAATCACATTGTTCTTGTTTCGCGTCGAATTGAAAACTGGAAAAAAGAAGATTGACATGTCTATCGATCTAGCGTTTACAGTTATTATCTGATTAACTATAAAATGCAGTTTAAAATTGCAGATAATAGTTTATAGCATCAAATGCATCGACAAATAATTTTGAGATATTTTAAAATCAATTTCACTTTAAGAATATCTTGAATTTAGAAAAAGAATATTTGATTAAAAAGTAATAAATTACAAATTTAAGAGAGTTCTATTTAATGTCGGTATTAAAAAATTGTAAATTTAATTTTGGTTAATGTCAAATTTTTTAAGTAATACGTTTAAATATATTATTTAAATATATAATAAATAATGATTACGATTTCTTTTTTGGCTACGCATAATAACTGGCGTGGAAACATAAGCTTTGTTTTATTTTAAATTAAGTCAACGTAAATGTTCTGTTACGATCCCAATGCCATTGGCGTTATGCTCGTACAG
Organism: Tetramorium alpestre; assembly: GCA_021460005.1. Taxonomy (NCBI): domain Eukaryota; kingdom Metazoa; phylum Arthropoda; class Insecta; order Hymenoptera; family Formicidae; genus Tetramorium; species Tetramorium alpestre. The sequence continues at coordinate 92,511 of JAJVSH010000102.1, forward strand.
GTATCTCACTTAAAAGCATATACCAGTTCCCTGCGTGCCTAGACTTCGACAATGCTAATCTCATTGGCAGATAATGCGTGCACCGGTCTCACGTACCGACCGCAATTTCAGTTTCAAGTACGCACGACGGTGTTCACCATACGTTTATACGGTGCAACCGCGTGTTTCTTGCGATTCTTTTTGTTGTTTTTGGGCGGATCTTAATTGACTTTATTCGCGTCGCAGAAGAATATTTCCGGACCAACAGAAAAAGCGAGACGACTCTACGTTGATACTTGCGCAATTCTGTCGTACTCCAATGCTATTCTAACAATAAGTAGCACGAGTCGCAAGGAATTCACGTAAAATTGCCGGAAATGCATTGAATGTAGTTGCCGGTATTTTTGGTTATTGTTATTCATATGTATGTATAGTTATGGCCAATTCTTTGATTTCCTTTCCTAGCGGGTAACATCTTTGACAATCCTGTAACTATGCATGGTCTTTTCTATTTCATTGTCACATTTGACGTCATTTACTCATTCTGAGACTTATTGTGCCATTTCTATTTTAATGGTGTTCCAATCTATTATTTGTTTTATCTACATTCATAAGATCTAGAAGAATATTCGGAAATTAATTATAAAGTATATGCTTAAGAAAATTATGTAAAGTTATTAAAAATTCGAAAAAGTAAAATTTTAAAAAATTTATATCGTTACATATACATTTTAAAAACATACTACGGTGTTTTTGTATTTTGCAAATTTTATTACATGTTTACTCAAATTTTATAAAACGTTTCTTAAATTTAATTAAGAAAAACTAATAAAGAATGATTACTTCGATTAGTGAAGCGAAAAGTGCACTATAAAATTTAGTATAAAATATTCATGATATTGTCATATATAATATTTTACTATATTTGTTAAGAACTGTAAAGACCCTTGCAGAACTTATGTAGATTTTTCTGATGCTTCCTTCTTCAAAGCCTTGGAATTAATAAAACGTGCATATTTCTGAACTATGAATTTTCGAAGCGTGTATTCATAGTTTAGAAATATGCACGTTTTATTAATTCTAAGGCTTCGAAGAAGGAAGCATCAGAAAAATCTACAAAACAAAATCTACAAAATAAAAAAAAACGTATCGCAAAAAACGTTTCGAAAAATTTTTCTTTTTTATTTTTTATCTTTACATCACGCGATAACAATGCGTAATGAGTACCGATAATTATTTATCTCTCGACATGGAGTCGAGAAAACGTGGGAAAGTGTCGAGATGAGTAACCGGTATTACGCTCTTAAGAATTATGCAAAACAGAATACGACAAGGCGCGCGCGGACGTATCGGTCGATGAAATCCTTTACACAGAATTTGAAAGATCGCGTATCTCACTGAAGGAAAACGCAAGGAGATAAAGAAAACTTGTTTTAAACTATCTATAATATTCGTTTCAGATTTCATAATAGAACTCTATTTATAATTATATATGTGTGCTTTTTAATACGCATTTGTATGTGTCTAGTGTGATTTTTAAATGCGTGTGTTTTTATAATACATGACACATAAAGTTGGTAACCTGGATTTCTATTCTGATTTTTGACGAAGAGATAGATCGCCTAATTTAACAAGTTTAACGAGCAACCCAAGCGGAGAAATAAATCGTGATCTCCGTGATGCGGTAAAATTGATTTCATGAACTCAATCGTGAACAACAGCAAGAAACTGGCCTTATTACCGGTCGGTCTTCAAGGTAATCTGTGACCGAGAAGTAAATAAAGCGGAAATACGTAATGCAGATAGAGTATTACATAAAGTGCCTTATACACGTTAAATAAATTGGCGAAACAAGGCGCGGATAATCACGGACGCACAATGCGTTATGCTAAACGTCTGCCGACAAAGCGTTCGCGCGCTTTAACTGCAGTCGTTGAAGTAAGACCGTAAAAGGAGCATTTTGCGTGCGTGCCATTTTTATCTCGCCCCATTTAGAATGCAAATGGAGGGAAGTACGATATACCTTGGCGCACCCTAGTCGCGACGGATCGCGAGTCTTTCAATTTTTTGATTACTCGCGCTCTTGATTTCGCGTGCGTTTGCGAGGCAATCTGTAACGCCGTGCAATTACGGAACACACGACGTTAAGCATGGATTAAAAAAAAAAAACCTACTCTTTTTTTTTAATCGAAAAAAAATTGCTCATAATTAGAAATCTCACCGTCTGCAAGCGGCGTAGAAACGACAACGGTTGCTGAAGCTACCGTGTCTGCTGTCTCTTTTGAATAGTTTTTTTCCATTCTAATTGGATGAAGTGCGCTTCCCAATCGCGCGCACGAAACTTTTCGTGTGCCGCTGTTTAACCCGCGATTAAGACGATCTCCTCGGAATATTACATAGTCATTAACGGAGATTGTGTTGCTTGTCGCCCGGTACTCACGACCCTGCGTACTCTCTGAATCACGTCGATTGAGCAAGAGGTAACCTTCTTTTTTCCACACACGTACAGCGATATGTGTGTCGTGTGACTCGATGCGGCGGGGATCACGCAGAAAAGGTACAAAAATATAAATTTCATTTAACGAGAGGCACGTCGTTTGCGCAATATCGGGATCATTGAAATTTGCATAGAGCAGTTTGCAACGTTCTTTATTGCGGTCTTCTTCGTGAATTTTAATTCAGCGCTTCTCATAAATTCTATCATTTGACGTTAATTTTAATACCGGTAATCGCAATATGCGTCTCTAATATAAATCTCGGCACGTACATGTTTTCCTACATTAACTTCATCTTTGTACATTCTTTAGCAACGCAGCACAAGTAACTTCGTCAATCTAGCATGTATATTTATTCCATAAATATATGTGTCTCAAGAATCTTTTTTTAAAATACCTCCTGGTTGTAGGAAGAATTTATAAATAATTTTTTTATTCTAATGTTTGAAGAAATATGTATACACATTAATATCACACGATAATGAACAGTGATCAATTTTTTTTGTAAAGAGTTAATGTTCTATACAATTTTATCGTGTAGAATATTCTCATATAAATTCAAGGTAACAGACGAGAATGATGGCTAAGACAAAATTTCAAATTATTCCGATAATGAAGATTGTCGTAAAGTAGATTAAAATATGATTAAAATGAGATAGCGAATTAAATTGTAAAAATTAAAAAATATATAGTTAAATAATAATCTTTCTGTTTAAATAATATAAAAATCAAATTTTTGTTATATATATAGAAATGCAATCTTAGGTCAACAATATGTGGATAATTCCGATTATTAAGTAAAATATACTATAATTAAGCTACCTTATAAAGGTCAAGATTAGCATAAGACACAGAATTCGTATGTATGATACGTCTACTGGTCAAATTACCGTTAATTGTGGCAAGAAGGATTAATTCCAATTCCAATGTCAATGCAAAGTACGACGAACAGTTGACGACGAAAAGTTGACTTTCATTGGTATTAGAGATATGTACTTTTAAATTTAACGAAATTATTAATTACGGTAATATTTAATATATGTAACATATTTAAATAATATGTAATATTTAAGTTCACTGAAATTAATAATGAAATCATAGTAGAGTTTATTATGCATAAAGCATTTCCAAGAATAAAATTTTTTGCGCGACATTGACCGAGTTTACGCTTTCTTTCTTTTTAAAACGCGGCTAATTCTTTTGTATGTAAAATGACGTCGTGAGATCGCAAAATTCTTCTATACCGCAATTAATTTTATCTCTCAAAGGCAGGAAGGTGCTCGATGAGTGTGATGGCATAAAATGCATTATTATGCATACAGATTATACTATCTTAATATATCACTATCAGTACTGAGATCGACAATTAATTGTACGTACCTTTAATTACGTAAATCTATGGAAATAAGCGACGCATGTTGTCGAGATTTTCTACAGCGTTTGTCGCTATTCTGCAAGAAACCACGAGACATTCCACAACGCTCATTGCATAGTCAATTGCGATGCAATGTCCGAGTTTAAAATAGACTTTATCAGACAAATTTATTAACTTTTTTCAAAATTAAAATTTTTTCGATCTGATTTAGTAAATTAAAAAAGGGAAAACATAGAAAAATGGCATTTTTGTTACATTTCATGAAAAGATTATTAAAAAAAGATAATGTATTTTTGTATTGAGAGAAGTAGTCCCTTCAATAAATGTACCTGTAAAAATTCACGCCTCAAAGAATTCAGTAATGACTTTTGGGCGCGTCATCGATATGAAACACCGGAAGCGGCGGTGATGATTACTGCAAGGTAAATTCGTTTTGCGATCCCGGATGGCAGAAACTGTCGCGATTTTGTGAGTCATTGGAAACGTGATATTATGATAATTGCCCGGAGCGCGATGATGCTGCAGGTAAATGAGGGATTATTTCCTGGAGATAAATGATGTAGTGAAAGATTATTTCAAATCTCGTCATCTTCAAATATACTCCAATAATAAATAAGAAATAAATATCTTTTAAAAAATATACTTTATAATTTATTATTAATCAATATTTTCTTTAGACATTGTACTTTAAATATATTCTTTCCAATTTTCATATATTTTCTTCTTGAATAATAACAAGATTTTTCTTGATGTATCAATTAAATCGTAAAATGGTTGAATTTTTAAAGCTTATTTTAAATAGAAACATGGCACAAATCATAACAAAGATATGAAATAAAAAATTTATTAAGATATGTAATTAGCAAATATAAATAATAATTAAATGATTGATTGTGCGATGAATTTCAAAGTGTCGCTATCGACGCAGAAACCTGCAAAGTGCAAAATATAAAAAGGATGATAGCAGCACTATACTGAGTTTCTTACTCTACCGTATGATGGTAAGGAATATCATCAAACGGTAGTATTTTTTTACTTGCTAGAGCTATGAAGATATATTAAACAAATCGTGCAATTAATTTTTATTTAATCTAGATAGGAAGAGAATTTTTTAAAATATTACAAAATTAATTACAGGATTAAAATTTATTTTATTAAATTTCTTTGGCTTAAAAAAAATAGAAGCTATATTTATCTGTGTAAAAAGGTAATAGTATGTACAAGATAACGTTGTAATGCGACAAACAAGAATTCTACTTTATCCGTGAAGATTATGTACATTTTTTAATTTTTCGCATCTCTTGATAAGTTGAATTCCTACAAGACGTAGAAGTCTTCATTTTTCATTTTATTCGCATTGAGATAAATTATCGATTCAATAGCGGTAATAATTATTAACGTTTAATACGTGACATACCCTATCAATATATCGTTGCCGCAATCATTCAGTCAAATCGTTAGCGATCTGAAGGAATTTTGCTGTTACGCAAATTTCAGCGGTTGGCGTGGATTAACTTACTCAATCGAACCATTTTAATCGTGCATACGGTATATGAAAGGCATATATACGGAATTTTAGTCAGTTTAATTCGTACTTAAATTTACTTTCGCGTTGCATAATTATAAACATATTGTACATACATACATATGTGTGCTATATATCTTTGTAAAAATTATAAAAATGTAATATAAATTACTTCTTAATTTCTTCGAATTATTATCCACATTCATTGAAATCACGATATTTCTGCAAATTTGCCAATCACTTGAGATCACTTTTTTGACTTGTTTGTGTTACATATTATATGCATGCATGTAAATATCACAATCTTTGACAGACGTGTCAGTTACATCACATAAAGAAACACTAAGAATCTATTAATTGACATATTGGACGTCTCCGTTCGAGCGAAACGTCGCCAGAACTACTTTTCTGGGAGATTTACGAGTTTCTTGACAAATTCTCTACATGCGATAAGACAAGCTAAAAAATAGTATCGCTAGAAACAAATTGTTGACGCAAATAAATTAAATCATACTATTCAACATGATATATTCGGTTTATTATTCTTCTTTGAATACTATTTTTCTTTTTTTATTCTTTTATCCTGGTTTTAAAATTTAATATTCATAATATTTAATATTATCTTACTATTTGTCAATTATTATTTTTACAATTAATATAAAATTTTATAATTAATATAAAAATTGTTCAAAAAAATTTCAGTTTTATTGTAATATTAAGTTCGAAAACAATTATAGATTATAATTTTCGTAGGTCTCATATGATTTATAAAAGACAAAAATAATTAATTATATATTTTAATGAAATTAAGAACTTTTAAATATTTAAACTTCAATTATTAAAAATTTATTTTGAACACATAAAAATTATTTAACTTAAATTAAAAGAGTTTGATTTAAACAAGATACATTTAACTTCAAAAAATAAATTTTTAATTTTAATTTAATCTATAATTTGTTTATATACATTAACAAGATAGCATTCATTTGTTTGTTATTTGTGACTAAATATTGGTCTAAAGTATAATTTTGAAATCGGAGAAGTGTGACGAAAATATTGTATTATGTAACGTTGGAGCAAGATATTGCAATTGCTGCTTATTATTACAGTTGTTTTCTTGAAGGAATTTATTCCGATTAATCGGAAGTTATCTAGTAACACCCACTTAAACCCGTATTTACCGTAGAAAATAGCAGAAAATAAGAGCGCTTAACGCATACGAGAGAGAACTGGCCTAATTTTACCAGTCTACATGTAGTTACGACACACAGTCCGTCGTTTACGTTTCTTGCTGCAGGTACCGTTCGATTCGATTTCAGATCGGTCGCAGCAATTCTCTAACAATCGGATATTTCAAAAGATTGTGTAAACACGAGCTAGACTGATGGGAAATGCTGGACCTTTGATCTATATCGAGCCATTAATTCTGTCGTGTTTTTTCTTCTTTTTGCTATCGGAATAAAAATATTGCATTTCATATTTTTTTGTCCTCCGAGTCATTTCTTCTGAGATTAATTAAAGTCTCCAACGCAACACGCCCTTGTTTAATATTTCTAAAGGTTTTGCATTGAATGTGACATATACATAGCACCAATTATTAAGAGGCATAAAATCTGCAATGTTAATCAAAATAATTCTTAGTGTATTGCAACGTATATGTGAATAATTTGTATCTGCATGATACTTCCTCCTTTCTATTTGCAAGCTGCAAACTGACACTTATTCGATCGACTTGAATGATCGTGATCATTAATTCTTCTATTGCCGAGATATCGATCGTCAGCGGCACGTGTCTGCAGAATCGTTTTTCAATAAGTTTCGCGTGATCTTTACCGGAACTCAAGACGTTTCCTCACTTCATGCTCTGTGCGAATAACGAAGCGGAAATTGGATTGGATTGACAGGAATAACGACCTCGCTTCAGAAGCATGGTTTTATATGTAAAATTGTACACGTCACAGTCATAGACAATTAACGACTATACAATTTTATTGCGTGCTGACTGATATCTAAATTAAAAGCATAATAAATATAATATTACTTAAATTAATCACATGACATAATTTAGAGGTATAATAAAATAGTTTTTTTTTTTGCAATTATTACATTTCTGTCGAGAAATTTAAATTTAAATGTAATTAATTTAAGAACTCTTTATTGTGATCAAGAAAGTCTTATTATCTTGTTTCGGTTGTTATTGTTGGTAAAGGAATCTCAAGACGACACTTTTAGATTGAAATGCGATCGACCGTGAACCGGACACGCACTTCTCGCAGTCCTTGATACGCCGGAATTGTCGTAAAGATTTATAGGAACGTTCACCCGTTAGTCGGAACCGATAGAAAAGAAGAAATCCAGAAATACTATTTGATCTCGTGATATATAGCTATTCTTCGTGATTATAATCATAATTTAACAATCTCGCAGGGCATAAAACAGAACACCTATCTCAATTATTTTCGAACAAAATAATATAGGGTCGGTGCACCATTTGTGGCCACTTTAAGGCCGTTTTTGGCCAGTACTTAGATTTGTCATAAAATCAATTATACACGTATTCAGCAGAAATACTGTAAAAACAAAATTCATCTACTACTATAGGGTCAACAAGAAGCATAAACTAAATAATTCGAAAACTGTCGAAGTAGCCAGGAATGAAGCAGTGACCACAAATGATGCACTGACCCTACTTAATTGCGAATTTGTATAACATTTTTATTGTATATAAAACTATCTTTATATATATAAAATAAAGAATTTATTTATAAAGAATTATCAAACTGAAAATTGATTTTTATCGTAGAATCGGTTGCAATTAAAATAACCATTTTGAATTTTTTGCAATTATTTGGTTTTTACATGATTTATATACTACATAAAACACTGGTTTTGGTAAGTAGACTTTCATAAACGACCTTATGTTCCAAGGGTGCCGCCATTCCTCACAATCGCTTTCAGAAATTGGACGATAATCATGGATAATATTTATATTTTCATCGCCACCGTCGGAAATGGGCATTCTTTGAATTTTCGTTCGAAAACGAAATTAGTTCACGGACATCCAACGTGCGTGACGCGACCGGTGGATTGCTAGTTTGTTGTTCGTAAGACGATGCTGCGCACCAAAGGCGGATAATTAGCTTAAGAACAATTTTCGCGAATAGCGCGCTTATCTATCGCTTCGATTCGAGTTATCGTTTTATAAATCCTTGATTATTAGAAGTTTGCATTTCTGCAATAATAATTGCGCGCATATTATTCATAGCTATAATATGAATGATATGAGACTCGAGTGCGCAAATATATCGGAAAAAGGACATAGATGTTTACCATCTATAAGAGAATCAGAAAAATGTTAGTCTTGATAACAAGGATATATGTATTCTTTGATGAATATTGAGTAGTCTTGTACCCTTGATTATAGATCAACGAAGGTGTGATTATATTAATTACCAATATAACGATGAAAACAAGAAAGTTAAAAATAACATTTGAATTAATTTATATCTATCGTTATAAGTTGTTAAATTAATTTTTGACAACGTTTAGATAGATAATGACATTGTATTTCTCAGTTAACTGTACAATCAACGATAATTTAACAGAAATTTAATCACGTTTTGATTATTAAAGTAAAGTATGTAAAACATTTTTTAACGTACGGGATAAATGATATGATAAAATAATGCAAGTGTATAAATTACTTTAGTAATAACGAATGCAATAACGCAAGAGATAATTCGCATGGTAATTAGTAACAATTAACTTTTTTTTTTCAACAATGTTAAATTGTTGATGACGACAGTTTCTGCTTCCGTGTATCATAAAATAGTCGAGCATGATCAATCGATCTACAAGTAAGATGACGTAGATGATATCTCTGATTTTCTGCATTTGTTCACGTTGCATCAGACGCATCAGGTTATTCATACATTCGCGACTGAAAAGAATTAACAATAAAAAATATCATTGTCCATTACCCTGAAAACTATTTCAGGCAGGAAAGCCGTGAATGCTAAGCGCGCAGCTTCCACGGGACAGCTTTGTTTGTCAGCCTCGTTAGACGTTAAACAAATTAATGAGCCATTCAATGTCGTAGCATCCTCCGCAGACGTAGCATCCTGCATAAACATCGGATTTTGCTTTTCTTTTATTTCGCTTCTTCCAACTATATTCCGTTTAATGACTAATGGCCTTGTTATACTTTCATAAGTATCATTACCGTTCTCGTAATTGATTATACAATTTTACGACAACGTTTCATTCACGGTAATTGGCACGTCCTCGATCGATTTAATCGGGATTTTCCCTTCGGTCCGACTTAATTCGCTTGGTCGACCGTCAGAAAGCAGATCGAAATCGCGAATTCGAAAATGTAACGAAGGTCAGCTCAAAACAAAGTAAATAACTGTTGCTATCTTTCATATAATCGTTCGCTATATTTCACATATAATCCTTTTGCCTCTCTCTTCTTTTCTACAATTATTTTTTTTTTTTAATTATATAACGTAAGACCTTTCTGTAATTCGCTGCAACACTAATTATAAATGCTAATAAAGCGCATTATTATTTGTTGGAGCGTCTCGTTGCCATCCATTTCGCGTAATTGCAAAATATTATCATAAGCAATATAGCTTAAAAGAACAGCTTGTTGATTACAATCAACATTCGCAAAGGTAAGAATATTGCCAGCCAGAGGGTACATTCTCAATAAGCCTTTTATTACAAGCAATTACGGAATTGTATCTGCTATAATAAAAAAAATTATTGCCCATCTACATCGATATTTTGACTCGCATTAGTCCTATCTTTACGAACTGTGATAAGCGAACGTGGAGAGCCACGTGTCAGACAGATAAATTTTAACTCGAGAGCGAATTAATCGACGCGATAGATCGACGTCGTAAATCTTCCCTCGAAGTACCAGGGATGCCACAGTCGCAGTTTGCAGAGAGATAAAGAGAGCGAGAGAGAGAGGGGAAGGCGAGAAGAAAGAGAGAAGGAAACACGTGGCAAGAAGCGCGTGCCGACACGCTTGAAAGCGAAATATCTCTCGGGCGAGTGACCTCGTTAATTAAACCGAATTTAGGCGGCTGAGGTCAGCGCGCGGCCAGTCGCAGCAAGGTCCGGGCCTTCCCTGAGATCGCAATGCTGAGCCGGACACTAGCCGGATATCGGAAGACATTCTGCACCGTCTCTCCTTGCGTGATGTCGCGGCTAATTGGAGGCATAGCTAATTAGCAGGTTAAGGTGAGGAATTCCATTTTTAACGAAGGTCAAGAAATCACGGCGACCGGTCACGCGGACGGGAACCATTGTTGATGCTGCACGGCGGGCGCTTTCTCAACGCGAGGCACGGATTGCACGAACGGGGAGAATTGCCAGTCTGGAACGATTGCCGCAGCCGCGACTATGATAAATGGGTCAGATATAGTTAGCGTTTGTAACGGCGGTAATTAAATCGCAGGCCCATTTTGACGTTGATTGCTCGGCAAAGTAAATCGTACGCTGTCTCGCGTATGGTATATGTTGTTTCGTTCGTGCTGAAATTATTACAGCACGAGAGCGTGTTCGTGCTAACTTATACTATATACAATTCGCGTCCTTTGTCTTCTGTCAAATGGTCTCAAGAAATAAGAGCATCTGTCGAGATACGCGTATTCAGCTAAAATCCCCCTTTTTGTCAGTAAAATAATAACGTTGTATATTTGTCGCTATCGTTATTGTTATCAGATGTCAATATAAAAGTGTCTTTTTTTTCAAGACAAGAAAGACATCCGCGGGGTTACGTAAAAAGATAAGGTTAATTTTCCTTTCTAATAACACGTGTCTATTATCGTAATTATTGTATGTACGCGCAGATGTCATATGTGCGATGGAACTTTTTTTTTACGTCGGAAGTTACGAGGCATCTTGAGAGAATAGGATATTACCGTATCTTCGTAAGCGGCCAATTATAAAGGAATTAAATACAGTATTACAATAATGATTATGCGATTAATCGACTCTATAAATGCTAATAAGCAATCACTGCAATATAAGTGCGATTGTCATATCCTGGCTGTTTCTTGGATCCGGTGAATAATTTAGGCTTAATAACCAATTTTTATTTAAATCAATATTTATTTAAATCAAAATAATCAATTTTTATCTAAATAATTTTTATCTAAATAAGATTTTTAATTCTTTATTAGGCGTAATTTAGTGACTGGAAATTAATGGTGCATGATTGAAAGAATGCTACGTTTTGATAGAGATAATAATTTAAAATTTTAACATTAAAGACGCATCTTTAATCAATTGCTTCAAAGACAGGGCACTCAATAATTCGAGATAAGATATTTGCATGGCAAGACAACGTTCTGCAACACCGGTTGACGTCATAATGCCATACTCACGGAATCGAGATCCGGATTCCGATCGAGAGCATGATGCGATAGGCATTGAGACGTTATGTCTGAAACATACATTAAGTACTTGCATGTATTATTTTGCCATAGAAGATTACGCCGGATAATTTGCCGTTTCTCTATGATTGAGCGGCGAGAAAAAAGTTTTTTCTGGAAAAAAGTAGTGTGACTCAACTGAGATTAATCATAATTTGCATTCTTATTTCCTCCTTCTTATTTCAGAATATATCACTGAGCGATTCTCTTCCTTCTTTTTTTCTTTTTCTTTTTTCCTTATGCATATGCAAGATGGTAGAATTTTTTAAAAATTTTCAAACTATCCACTTATAATATGAAGAACCGAGTTATTTAAAAATTAAAAATTCTTAAAAGTCTTGAAGATTTTTTTTAAAGCAAATACATAAAACATTTAAGAAATGAAAATTTAAATTACATAAAACATTTAAATAAAAATTTTATTCATTTTTATAAAATTTATACATTTTTATAAAATTTCTATGAAATTTTATGAAATGAGGAATGGATTAAAATAATAACTTAAAACGTTTAATAATGTAAATATATTTTTAAAATATTAATAATCTTGGAAAAATTTTTAATACGTATATTAAAAATATTTTAAATATATTCAAAAATTCCAAGACTTTCAAAAATTATTTCCTTTCGAACATCATTCGAAACAATTTTAGATTTTTGCTACATATTTAAAACAATTTTGTTTCAATCATCACTGCATATATAATTTAATTTTCATAATAAAATTACTATTTTTGTTTGTATTGCATATTTGTCAGAGTTAAAATTATCATTATCAAATTGTATAAGAAATCTCCCTCAGCTCAATTTCAAGATACATTTCATGGATTTATGTATAGAAATACTTTCGTTGCTACTCGAAGACATCCTTCCTGCTTCCTCGTCGTGACTCACGGCATCCAAGTAAAAAATGAAATATAGAATCGATCGCCCGGCGATCCGCGAGGCGATTGCGTTCGCCTTTCTCGCGAAGCTGCTCTCGCACAATTTCCTGACCGCGGTATCCCCCGCGGTGGAGCGAAGGTCACCTTGACCATCGCTCGCGCCCCTCAGGAGGGTAATGATTCGGGCGGGGGCGCACGAGGGGGGGGGGACAGGGAGGCAGACGCGGATGGCCTCCAACGTCGACATATATAAGTCCCAGGATCGGCCCCCACCGGGAGTCAAACGGTCCTCTACTGCCAAGACAGGCAACAGCTGTGAGAGTCTCCGACACCTAGGATCCGCCATCACCACGGGGAAACTGCTCCGTTACTCTGGACGATCCGCAACCGTAGTAGGCGTTTCTTCCGGAGCCCCCCCCCCCCCTACCATCCGCGAGTCCGCGACTCCGAGAACGTACCCCCGCGTGGCAGGTGGCACACCACCGTTGCGCGGTACTCCTAGACTCGCCGCTTAACGAGAGTGCAACTGCAGTTGGCGGCCGACCTGTGCACGGCTCACGGGGAAACGCGGAGAACGCGCTCGTTCCGACTCGCCGCAGTTTCGGGGGAGATCCAGAGAGAAGGAGAGAGATGAGGATCGTAAGTACCATGTGCCATGTGCGTGTACGCTTCGCGGCACGAGCGAGCATCGCGCGCTACCCGACAGCGGAGAAAGACCGGAAGAGACAGTCCTCCCAAGGGTCCTCCTCGCTACTTTTCGCGACGCGACACGTGCGGAGTCGCGAGTGGTCGAGAGTGTTCCGTTTTAGATCAGTGAGATCGTGACACAAGATCAAGATCTTGCGATTTTGTTCGATTGTTAGTGAGATCGCAAACTTCTGTGAGGAACGATGTCGACAGCGACATGCAAATATTTTCGAATACACGTTCAACTTGATGAGGAAATTTGGAAGTTTGATTTTCACACAGTTCTATAAAATTCATCATTAATGTTAAATATAATTTAAATGCATGAATAATTTGTAGATCACATTTTCTCGATGCGACGTTTCGTTCCAAAGTAATATTTTTGAATGATTAGATTTAAATATCTTATCGACCGTGTTAAAGATTCAGGCAGGCGTTTCAAGTTCATCGTCCGCGTAGGTAACGTTGGAGGCGGACAATGAATGAGAATCTTGTTTACATCGTTTTGACGTAAAGGCAAAAATATATATTTCCTACTCCGACTTGACTTTCTACATTTTTATTTCCGGAACCTTGCATTCGATCATAAAGTCAAGTATGTTTCTCCATGTCCGTACGGTCGGTGCACTCCTGACACCTGCCTAATAATTTTTATCGCAATTAAAGATGCGAAAGAAAAGAAATCGCCCTGATTCACATTAATTGAACAGAATTTTAAAGTGATGTGATTTTAAAGCGAATGTTTTAAAGCGAATGTGCAGAATTTTAAAGCGATGTGCTGTCACGGTATTAATCATTGTTGAAATGCATCTCTGTCACAATTATCCTAGCTTTCGAACTTTTATTTCGAGAAGGAAACCACTTTTACATTTCTACTTCGTCTGTGATAATTATTCTCGTATCACGTTTCTCACCATGTTTCTCCTTTGACATATATATTCACGTGTGTTAATTACAAGCTGCTAGATACGCGAATAAATTAACGGAAGAGATCGATTAGCTGTCATAGGGAAGAGAGATGCCCGCAGAGATAATAGCTGCAGCGCAATGAAATCCGCAAACACCATGCAACAGTTCATTCACGAGATTCTAGCCCGTGGCGAGACAGGTCTGCGGCCTTGCCCCGGGCCGTCCAATCGTTTGTTGGTGAACCGGCGTGCCCGACAAGCTTTAGATCGTTCACATGTTACGTAATATGTAACAAGAGTAATGTCATTTCTAGGAAGACTCTCCTTTGATGACTGCATTTCTAAGAATGATCTCCTAGTCTAACTTATCATTTTCTGAATAAAGGTAAAGATTTCGTTTGCTACATTAATGCAGAGTAAGAACACTATAAGTGTTTATTGAAATAATTCAAATTATTATTTTCAATCATGATATTCTTGTAATTGTGATTATTCTCGAAATTATCTGTGCTGACACTTTAGGGATTTTATTATTCTCGATTTTTTATTTCTTAAAATTTCTTATTGAAATTGTAGAAAAGGTTACACAAAACAATATATGAAAAAAAACTGTTAGATTTTCTTTTTTCTACTTGTATTACAACATTCCCTTCAAAATTTTATATACGTGAAATTATATAGAAAAAGTATATAATCTCTACTACATCACATACTATGGTAGTATTGTAAAAAGAGAAAAAAATTATATCGTCAGATTATATCGTCGGGAAATGTGTAAGAAGTGCCATTACTGTCTCAAGTAATGCTACATTATTATTATTGATCAAGTACCGGTTTTTAAAGTGTGCTTAAAAAGTCAAAGTACTTATTAAAGTATCACGCAAGTACTTATTAAAGTATCACTTATATAATATAAAAAATATAAAAAAGGAATTAGAAACAACAAGTTATGCAATTAAGTTAAGCCGGCGCGAGACGTGATCTGGTCTAATTTATAAACTGCTACACATGGAGTTGAGCATCTCTGATTAATATTTGGACCAGGTAGCTTGAAATCATGCGCGACGATGTTTTCCAAGCATCATTTTTCCAAATGAATCGCGAGAAAGTGGTGCTAATAATCTGGACTGGTTATGCAAACTATTAGTGAAAATTTCGTAACGTTGTGTCGTACAATTCCGGTACACCATAGGCTGTTATTTCGTAAGCGTTAGATTTATCCCATGGCTCACAAATCGTGGGATGCTAATGCTATATTAGCAAGCAATCGTTTTAATATTATATCTATCTATAAGATATATTTTTAATTGCCATAGTATACAATATAATGCAATTTTGGAAGAAACAAATTTTTCGTGCAAAGAAACTATTTGTAGTGAAAGATACATGTATAATATTTAGATTAATTTTTAATTAATTGTTCTTGATTTTTCTTGATTTAATAAAAAATTTTTAATCTATGATTTTGTTTGAGCATCATGCTTTTTCATGTTTTCAGAAATTTTTTAAATAACTTTATATAGATAATTATATTTTAACTTGCAAAATTTAATAAAGTATGCGTGCAATGAATAAAGAACAAAATATTTCTATTTGCTTTGTATTTAAAATTAAATCAGCTATATAAACGACTATGGTTCTCCTATAGATAAACATACGTCTATGTTGATTTAGGTTTATTACAGGCGTAGTCAGAACGGATTTAGAGCGCACGAATGGCATGCAGAAAGCTACAATTGTGTCACTCCCTTCGCGATTTCACAAGTGGTTACCGGATTTATATGTATGTGTATATGTGCATATTTATACGTGCGTCTATAAAAATGGTACAATCTTGGCGTAACGTGATCGAAGTATGTAATTTTCTGCTCTCTTTTATTAATTTTCTTCGAAACAAATCTTTTTACTAAAAAATGACATACATATTGCTAACTTTTTTTTCATTTCTCCTAGGGAGAGTGTGTGTACAGTACTTTGCGTCGTACTTCGATTGTCCAACCGTGACAATCGAAAATATCCATTATTTATTTTAAGAAACTTTAATTGATCTTTAACATAATTAAAGTCTGTTTCAATATTATTATTTCACATTTTCCTAGACTTTATGAGACTTAATCTTTTTATATTATTTTTTATTTTTCGCTATTTTCATTCACTTTTTTATTTATATTAGCAATAATTTAGATAATGGAAAATTAAACATGTTGATTGTTTGTAACTGAAGAAGCAAATGTTATTGATTTATTGATTAGTTGTGTCTCAAATTTTCTAACTTTTCGAATATTTTAAGTCTATGAACATTTATAAAATCTCATCAAATCTAACAACAATTTTATAAATATTTTTTATTAGTACTTTAAATTATACTTACGTTTTAAAAGTGTCACACATATTGCTAACTTTTTTCATTTCTCCTAGGGAGAGTGTACAGTACTTTGCGTCGTACTTCGATTGTCCAACCGTGACAATCGAAAATATCCTTTTACAATGTTTTCCACTTTCTTAAATTGGCAATTACTCCTTTCACAAAACGTCATTAAAAACCAATACGATTACTGATAATACAATGTATAGTATTCGCTTATATATTTCCCGTTACACATGTCTAACGAAGGGGAAAGGAGAACACTTCCTAGTAGGAAGAGGAAATAATAGTAGAACTAATGCATTTCTGACAAAGTAGAAAGAATTGCTACCTATATGTACATGTTATTATTTGTGTTTTTTGTAACATTATCGATAATGTTGGAATTTGATATTTAATTATTCCGTAGCTCATATTTTGACATAAATCTAAAAAAATCTAGAAAATCTTTCTTTAAGACGGTCATAAAATTTTGCCGACTTAACGTACATTTGAAATATTTCGCGTTTGTTCATTTCACATGTATAATACGTTATGAGTTACGTGCATGCTCAGTTTTCAACACCTTTGATCCTCTTTCTTGTAATGGCTGGCTTACCGCCAAGGGCGGGCTCGTAATACTAGCGTAAAAGCGTACGAGCTCTTGTCCTAGAATGAATTTAGTGCGTGTACTTTCACTTGGTAGCGCTTTACATGATATAGCGTGAAAATGATGCGCTCTTATAACTCTCGCTTATCGTGTGCAGTCTCAGGTGCAGTCAAAGGAACGACTTCTAATTAAATTCCGTCGGCAGATCCACTTAATTACGTATTTGGAACGAAGTTTTCCTGGGATTTTCAAATTGCGGAAGGAGTTCGAGTTTTCGTGAGAACAGCGAAGTTTTACCGATTCTTACGTAAAAATTATTTTCATAGAATCACGAAAATTTTCATCATTTTTGTATTTCATAGAATTTTGCTCAAGTTACAATTCATAAATTATCCTCAATCATATATGGCTACCGTGAAATAGTTTTATTACATGCAGCAAATCAATTTTGCAAGAAAGCGTGCCTCCCAGCTCACGAAAGGAGCGAGGAAAAGTAACATCTGTTCTCTCCGTGAAAGAGGGGCGTTACCGCTCGCGATGCATCCGTGGCGCATAATTTTCCAACCGTTCTGAGAATTCCTGCATTCTTGTTAAACAATAGATCTTCATAGCTCTCCGGGCGCTACACACTTTCTTCTTTCCTTTTCTTTCTCATTACAACCCGCGTCGTGATTAAATGCCCGCGAGATTTAAGTACGACCGTAAATGTCTTCCGTAATATTGGCCACAGTTTTGCCTGGCTTTTGCGAAAGATAGGAAACTAGCCGACCATATGACCGTATTAAAAGGGAAATTTCATGCGGGCATAGAAATCCGCGGCATGAAACGACGCATGTTGGCGATGTACTTATCGTCGGCGTAACGAATTTAATCACGACGTTTCAGTCAACTACATGAACGCTAAACGGTCTGTATAACATTGCAATCAGCATTGCACTTCTCTGTAATATTCTCTCGGATAGCGTGATTTATGCATCCGTGACATTAACATTTGAATCTCGTAATGGATCCTCGCGAATTAAATTCGGCACTGCCCAGATATAATTTCTTATAAACGTAATATTCGGCTGACTGACATTGTTATTAACTTTTAGATTGCTTCGAGGTAAAAGATAATTATATATACTTATTCTCATTGCGACGAAAAAAATTACACGAAAAAAAAACAATGATGGGATCGGACCATGTAACCGCTTAATGTTCAAATCAAACGTAATTTCTCTTTGCTGTCTGCTGACATTAATATCTCGAGAATCGATTTTTCGTACTTTATTTCCTTGAAGTGCAGCGACAATATTCGAATTTATTGCAATCGGTATGGAATTGTGAGAAATTATAATTTCTTATCATTAGCTTCCTGACAGTATTATGTTAAATGAGCTTAATTGCGCATTTCGCATTTCTACTTCATAACTAAAAATCGTGATAGTTATAACGGAAAAATAATTATATCTGTCACCTTCGATGTCGCGATTTGGATATAATGTAGATGAGCCTTAAATTGCGACATTTCACCTTGCATGATGGGACATAAAGAAACAAACGAGTCACTCGATTTTCCTATATTCAACTCTCGTGGTGCTCATCAAAACGTAAATTAGCATCATTAAAGCGGACACTTTAGAACAAGAAAAGCAATTTGAACAAAATGTTTATATCACAACCTCTCACATTACGTGCAAATACATTTCGTCAATACGCAAAAGTTACAAATGCGGAAGATGTTTTATAATATCGGAGAATTTATTAGAAATCTCCTTTCTATGTTATCCAGTAGAAGTAACGATATTGAGATTTGTAATGCTCTTGTAAGTATTAGAAGTCATAAGTTACGTTACCAGGAAAAAAATTTCAAGCTAATTGGATTGTTTCTAATGAAAAAATCATGAATCGGTATTGCAGGCGATGTTAATATATGCAACATGCAAAGGGAATAAAGTATTTCACTTTAAACTTGAATAAAATTGTTCTCTTTTATTACATTAGTAATACACTACGTGCTAAATAATAATACGTTTCGTAATATATATTTGTGTATGAATATTACCTGTGCGTTGATTACAATAATTAATATAACAATTGATGAAAAAAATGAAGATTAAATAACGAGGAACAGATTTCTCTTTGAAACTTTTTAATGACAAATGCATTAAAGATCTCGCTATCGCAAACTATCTCGTGATCAACAAGCACTTTAAATTGTTGCCCATCAGCTTGATTCCTTATTGTATACACACAGTACATTCTCCGAACACACGGCAAGCTAATTGCGCCGATTAATATTAATGGTGTAAAAGTTCGCCCACATGAACAGATCGAACACGGACGTTTCACTCGGTGCCAAATGCGGAAGTATAGACAGTGCTAAGTATCCTTACTCTATCTAGGTATCCGTGTAATATTATCGTCAGACCTGAAGACGTGAGAACTTCCCCCTTTCCTTAGATTGTCGATAATGTATCGTTATCGAGTTAGGAACACAGTTCAGAAATCATCCGTCCCATTCACAAAGTAATGGGACGAACAAGAGATTTGTCCATTTAAATAAATTGACAGTCACCCTCGACTTAAATGTCAAGTGAAAGTAACAATATGCTTAGTTGCGTCTGTTAATGAATAATAAATTTATTTAAAAAGGGTTAAATTAGAATACACTGAAATCTTCATATCGGATTTGCTCTGAATGAATCTTTTGATTCCTCCTCAATACATCAATAAGGAGAAACTAACAGAAATTAAATCTCCGTGCAGTAATATAGAAACTTATTATGTGTTTGTGTTAACTCATGTATAAGTATATAAATTAAATACGGGCAATACAGATAAGCCAAGCCTATTATACCGGTTTGTCATTTTTCTTTCAAGTTTCTCTGCAGAGCAGGCACGAATAAAGACATGCGACTCAATAATTGGCACGCCAATCTTGTATAAATAAATTAAGAATGATTAATTCGATAACTTGATACATTAGAATAACTTTAGATTAATCGATTTGTCATTGATTCATGGAAATGCGTATAAATAACAGTAGATATTACAAGTAGCAACATAAATCATTACGACTTTACACAAGATAAGTCAAATTAAAATTGTTTAAAATATAATACCCTACAGAAATCGCTTTTAACGAAGATTCTATAAATTTCTTCGGCACAGATAGACGCGGGAAATTAATTAAAATCGTAAAGTTCTCGCGACGTATTTCGCCTGTGACGTGCGGTCCCAATATCTTTCGAAAGGCCGTTTCTAATCCTATAAATATCGGCGACGAGACGCGCTACGAGTTATTATATCGTGGATGATGAATATTCATCGGCATCGTTCCGTCGTCCGATGGGTCGCCGAGTTCGCGGTGACAAAACAGCGGAATGAAATACCGTCCGCGTAATGAAACTGCGCCCGCATTCCTCATTTTTTCTCTCTCTCTCTCTCTCTCTCTCTCTCGCGCGGATAACAAACCTCTGAGCGGAGAATGATCGCGCGGTCGAATCGTGCCGCTAGATCGGCGATATCGCCTCGCGACCGTAAAACAAATCGCCAGGCGAAGTCGTGTCGTCGCGAAATATCGCCGCGCGCATACTTTTTTCTTTTCCATAGACACATGTCGTTATGCCGATGGCTTTTTTCTCTCCCCCTCCCTTGCCGCGGTCGTCCACGCGTTCGCGGACGGAGATATCTGGCCGGCGTGATCTCGCGTCACGGTCTTACGCACATGTGTGCCGCACTTTGTAGGCGACCTCGTAGAAACGAAGGCGGCGATGCTCACCGAAGGCGAATAACAGCGAGAGCGATGATTCTCTCGAAATTATAATACTTCCTTCGCCACGCGCTCGCGTCTCTCCTCGATATTCGCATTGTCATCAGAATTTCCGCTCGACTGACCATTGTGTCGTAATCGCAGGCCTGATCTTCCATTCCGAAGGTTCTCCCCGTCGCCTCACCGCCACGGGGAGATCTCAGAAGTTATCCCGAAGATAGAATGCTTCGCCTTCACCTTGCCTTCACGCTGTGTGAGTAGAGATGGTACTGTCGCGGTGTTACAGCGCATAAACGCTGAAATAAGATTACTCATAATTTCATTCAATTTTGATTTTTTCTCCGTGTGTTTCGTACTTATCTCGATCTTTGCATCTGATTATATTAATTATTGCGTGACGATGTATTGCGGGGACACGAAAAATTTCCGAGAAAAATATAATCACTAAAATTGGACTGTGTTTCGAAGAAAAAAAAATTACACGCGAATGTAATTCTATGAATTGTCACAATATATGTTATCATTTTAATCATTCCGCTTTCGTGTAAAAATAAGAAGGAAACTGATTCGCGAGCTGGCCTTTCACATAATGATATCTGTAATAAATCGTAAAACTTTCATTATTGTTTTTAATTAAAAATTTCTAATTTTAGCTACCAAAAACAAAAAAATTCAAAGA
This sequence comes from Tetramorium alpestre, assembly GCA_021460005.1. Taxonomy (NCBI): domain Eukaryota; kingdom Metazoa; phylum Arthropoda; class Insecta; order Hymenoptera; family Formicidae; genus Tetramorium; species Tetramorium alpestre. The sequence goes on from JAJVSH010000102.1 coordinate 114,200, forward strand.
ATACATTTTATAAAAATTGATTTTAGAATGAATTACAATATGTCTGACACGCGATTCTTTTTTATATATCATTTAACATCTTTGAGAAAATAAAATTTTTTAAATTAAAATGGCATTAGTAGACAACTTGAGAATCTCAGAATTTAAATATATTTATGTAACATTTTTTTTATAACACTTGTAAATGTTGCCTATATTTTAATCATGTTTCATACACATGTTGCATTTGATTCTATCATTGCTATGCCAATTTGTATTTATTGATACGACTTTTGTGCGCGACTATTACATTTCGTAGATCAATCGTTGACAAGATGGTTCTTTATTAGATGGCTAATTAACGAAGTGAATTATGTTGGAAGCACGCAACGCGCCTGATAAGAATCAGAAACAAGAAAGCGTGGGGTCTGCAGAAAAATCGTAAATAGCAGCCCGCGCGTTTACCCCTTTTTAATGGATGTTATTAATTAAAAATACTGTCAGTGTGCCGTCCCGCGACCGAGCCTACGCCATTAACTTGTTTTCCCGCATTTGTATTCATTCTTAATGATACGATCGTTATTCCGTATTTCGCCGAATAAATGTTCGCTTCATTGCATCATTGCGCGGCTTTCGGTCCATCAATTATGCTTCATTAACAGCTACGTGTTATTGCATTACGCTTGTAAGATAATAATCCGGTCGTCCGGAATTATATGTCGAAATATCGAGCGTTAATACGACTCGCGGCATACTTTAAAAGAAAATAAATAATAAATCGTTGGTCGCAACGTTAATTTATTCCAATATTAATTTCTTACCATAACAGTTATCGATTTCTAAAAAAATACCGTCGCGATTAAAAATCTAGAATGGCAAATCCGCTATTGCAAAAATCGCCGGTCTTGAAATTCCTGAAATTATCGAACATTAAATCTACGAAATAGACCTTAACGTGTTTTCGCATGATTAAACTTGAAGCAAAAGTCCATTTTGAAAAACTTCACACGCACGGTGCTCGATTTTAAAGGTAAACCACTCAGCGACCAGCCGACTCGCCTTGACATTGCACCGGCGAAAGAAAACCGCCGCGAAAAGAGGCTCGACAGAAAGCGGCCGTGGCAGCGGCTCACCTTGCCTTTGATACGGAAATCTCACCAACGAATGAACGAATCGCGGCGAACGAACTCCGTTATTGCTCCGATCGTGCCGACAATCAATGATAATCTTTATCCGAGCGATTACCTCGGGAGAGCCGGCTTCGTAATTGCTGATCGAATAAGCGGTGTCCTTCGGCGACGATCTTCTTCTCGACACGCGTTCGAGAGGCATCGGCTGTAAATCGGCTGTAACCGATTTCATCATTATCGAGGCTTTACGTAAGGAAACGCTATCTCGGAGAAGAAAGAAATTAAGACTCGTTCCCCACTCGTTGCTCCACCTTTCTCGCGTTTGCGTAAGAAGTACATAAAATTCGTGGCGCGATAACGGATTTTCGTAGCGAATGCATGGAGGTTTACGTCACCCTAAGCCGCCGAGAGTCCTTGCGGTTTTCTTCGTTAATTTGATTGTGACAGTGTTTGTCTTACGACATCACGGTGCGCGATAGATCGGTGCGAAAGATTGAACACGCGATGCAGCCATCAAGTCTGGAATTGATGGAAAATCGCTGCGATAAATAACAAAAAAACCAGCTGCCAGCGAGCGCAAGTATAATTGTTGTAAACAAACAAATAAACTCACACTAAAAATACTAGTTTCTTTGTCTCGTAACGGATCCAATCATCTTTGTTAAAATCCAATTTCCACCCGGCTGCAAACGCGTGTGCAGGCCGTTTTCGACGAAATGAAAACGTTAAGTGGCACATTTGCTTGTAAATATCCTACAGCTGTTTAGAGAAGTGTGTCGTAGGGTCGTAAATTTCTGCGGTACTCGCGGTGGAAATTGTACATTCGAAACGTGGCCGCCGCGGCGATCGATCAGCCGTAAAAAATCGTCACGCACCTTCGTCACGGACGATATAACTTCACAGATCACAGAGAGCGTACAGATAAGCAAAGGGATATAATTCCGAGGTTTTACAACGCGCAATTTTCCACGGAGGACGTATGGGCATGTGTCCAACGTTCTGCCGGCTCTCTTAAAACCTATCTCGATAATTTAAAGCCTATACTTAGAGCCGTTACGCGGATAGTATCATTATTTAGCACCTGACAGGCTAGATCCGACCGCGGACTTTGGTACCCTGATAATTATCGTAATAACGGTCGTTTTTCGGACAGTCATAACGGTCGAAATTACTCGCGCGATGACTCGATCGCACATTGCGCTACGAAGAGCAAGTTTCGTCAAGCAGCTGTTGCTCCGTGAGAATACGACTGATTAAACGCCGCACGAAAGCATCTTATTGTAATGAGTAAACCGACGGTTTATACGAGAAAAATAACATCCTTGGATCTCCTTAACGTTTATCTTTCCGTATCTATGTAAATCACTGTAATATACTGGACGTGTGAATGCTCATTGGGAGAGATTCTCTCTTAGTTAAGTCTGATAACGCGTCTCATTCGCGATTCACAAGAAGCGGTTGCTACATAATTTCATAATGCAGTAAAGTTTAAAAATATAAGATTGAACATCCGAGAAAAGATTACACACAAATTTTCACAATCTTATACAATGTAGAAAGTAAAAGTGAGATGTTCTTGTTTCCCTCTTAGAGATTTCCACATTAAAGTTTTTCTATTATTATTAGATTTACTACATTGTTTACGTTGAAATGTCTCTAGTTTTGTGCAAAGTAAAGATCTGATCAAAATGTATATATTAATCGCTTATTAAAAACATCGAGAAACATATGCTTTCTAAATTTAATCTTCACAAAATGCTTTTGTGAAAATTACAAATTTGTGAATTTTTCTAATTGCAGATTGTTCTAGTCGTATTTGTCATGGCCGTCCTGGCAAGCGTCTCGGCGCAGGATTTCAGGCATTTCTTCACGGGATTTGGTCCTTACACGGGAAGTCTTCGGGCCGCAGTAATGAGGGATCCAAGATCGAATAGGGGTAAGTTATTTTACACAACCAAAATTATATAATAATATCGTTAAAAGAATAACCTAGTAGTTTCTTCGATTAAAACAATTTAAAATAACACATAATTGATCTACAGTAATTTTTAAAAATTATAACCGGATATGTGTCTCATCTCATTGATACGCATTACAACGTTTTATAAAATTATAAAATTATAAATTAATCAAGTATAAATTTTTCCAGACTATCGCTTATAAGATTTTCTGCGATGACCTTTTCATTCTTATAACTACTACGGTTACTTCAATTTACATAATCCGAAGATGATTTGTTGGTATATTATTACTGTGCTCGATTGTTCACTACTAAAACAATTATGCTTTTTTTTTGTTTCGTTCATATGCTGTTATTAGACGTCTCAAAGTACTCATTGATATTTACGGCATGCTTCGGAAGGGTTCATTCGCGCTTGCATATCCTCCACGTTTATCAGGAAGCTGAGAATCATGCAATTACGATAATTTTCTTATGTTTTCTTCTATTTGCATACGCCTCGTTCCATCCGCAAATAATGGTAGACGCTTGCTGGAATTCCTCAATCGTTCGAAAGTTCTTCCTCAATGTGATAAATTTCTCGGAAACGCGAAGTCTCGCTTACGATGTTATTGAGAGATGTAATAGGAGCAATAATTGCGACAATTATTGTTCCATGTATATTACTGTGAAAATCTTAGTACAATAGGGAAGCGTTTTACAACAATTTTACAATAAATTAAATATTTATGACACAGTTTTAGTAATTTCTGTTTAGAAATTCGGTATATGGGACAGTTGTATGATCCTATCTAAAATAGAAAATATATTTTATATTTATTTTAAAAAGATTAATAGCTACGGCTTATTATCCGTATATACCGGGTTTATTTATGTAACATTCCGTGCAAACATGATTGACAATACAACAATCGTTTTTATGATGGTTTGTGTCCGCTCAGCCGTAAAGATCCAAGATATAAAAGGAATGCTCTTTGACGTGCGCTGTCGTATAATCAAACGACTGATTGCGATCGAGAGGAACGAGTCTGAATCGCGTAGGTAATGTCTTGTTATTGATGCAGAATCTACCTTGCTTAGATAGTACAGAACTTTTACCGGAACAACGAGCCTAACTAGGGATTTACCTGAACACGTGTGCACGCGTAACGGAAGGAAAGGCAAGCCATTTGCTTTTACATGTATCGTGAACTTCGTGAATTATGGTAAAATTTCTGAACGTATTACATAAATCTGTGCGTTTCATTTAAATATACTCTTGCATTAAAATTCTAACATTTTTATGAAAGTGACAAATTTTACAATTGATAAAAACATTATTTAAAGAAAGGATTTTATTGATTGTGAAGTTCATTTTGATATGATTGCTTTATCGTAATCGTAAATGTCAAACACTTTAACGCATAATCTAGGATATTACAATATACTGACGTTGTTACCTCTAAGGTTGTTTAAACTACATTATTTAAATAGCCTACACGGACAGGAGACGCGATCCTTGCAACCTGTTCCAGCGTTAGTATGCACATAATAATCGGTGTTGGAATAAGTGTCAAGTTCAAATTCACGTACAATAAATAATACGTCATATATCATGTCTGACGAAATGCTGAGCAAGTAGCAAGATAAATCATTTTAATTCGACAACGTAAAAACTACCTACCTAACTATTCTAGTTACATGCAATAGAAAATCTAAGAAGGTCTATTTATTATCTGTTTTATGACACATACTTTTTATTTACTTTTTATCTCGTTTAATAAGTTGCAATTTTCGTGATACGGATAATAATATCAAAACAATTCATATTGCGATATTAAAAGATTAACGTTTCCAATTTATCTTCTGCCTCCATAATTCTCATTGTATCAAGGCTACCGCTTAGAAAGTCATTATCGGGATAACATCGGAAGCTTACATCAGTCAAACAAATCGTTCGTTTTTCTGCTGCTGAATATTCATAGTGATTACTCACTGGAAGCGTGCCCGCACTTCGCGTATTCCGTTACTTTACTGCTTTATCGTGAAGAATAGGAGAGGACTACTAGGCGAAACTGGCGTTTGTTACTCGAATACTACGTTCGTCAAGATAATTATCTTAATAATTCTAGATAGTATCTGAGTCTATATAATATCGTGTCAGTAGATCGATTAATAATACGAGCACGAGTACAACTTCCTCGTGTTAGAAAGGATTTCCACTACTACTTCGTAGATAAGAAACTTTCCTTTAATGTCACGTAACACTATAGTGCTATTAGCAGCTGCGGTTTGTTAAATAATATGTGCACGCGATAAACGAAAACAATTTAGAGATCATTTTTGTTTGGAATTTTTCTTCTTATTTGAGGTAGCTTCTAAATTTTAGATGTTGATAAAATAATTATTGCTTCCATTAGTAATAATTCGAAAATAATTTAAAAAATATTTAAAAAAATAATTAATACATTATAATATATACACGTTGTTGCAATAATTGCCGGCGATGAGCGATATTACATAAACTTCTTAATTATATGCATGTATTTATCAAATAATTTTATAATTTACGAAAAGTAATAAAATGTAAAAAAATATTTTCTATAATACATTGAACAAAATTCATTTTAAACTTTTACAAAGTTAATCGAAAATCCTTCACTCTTTAACGTTACATTTTATGATTCTGTTTACTATGTGCGATCAACCACATGGTTTTGCTTCGCCAATGACCATGAAAGTCAGTAATGATCTTTGTAACTGATGCGAGCATCCAATCAACTCGATTCAATCTCGTCAAACGTTGTCGATAACGATCCTATAGATCTTATACCACTGTATTAAGGAACTCGATACAGATTGCTGGAGGTCAATAGATTCACTAGAGAACATTTATACGGATGCCATTCTGCTACAGTATTCAGTATTCAGTTATAAATCGTTGGTCAATGGTATTATTATCAAAACAATATCTAAAATCTTTCGTAAATGCGTAAATTATTCCAAGAATAAATGTTTTTCCTCTTATGAGATTTAAAATTGCCGTAAAAATTTTGACACATTTGCTGGTTGGAAATGCAGGAATAAAATAAAGTTTGCATTTTTGGTATCGAGACGCATAGTCATGAGATCAATCGCAATCTTTAAAGAATACCGCTTTAACCGTGCGTTTCTCCTTTCGTAGGTCCAGTGTTATTCCCACCTGGGCCGACACCCAACTCAGCTGAGAGCAGCGGCGTCATCGTGGGCGCGAGCGGATACGGATTCGTGCCACCCAGCGCAGGTAATTTCGCCAGGTTCTGAGAGTCAAAAGAAATTCCGATGCACCCCCATCCAAAAAAAAAAAGAGAAAAAGAATGGGTTGAAAGGGATCGGTGGTGGAATACGAACCGGCGGGCCTTTACGTGACCAGTCTCTGCATGTAAGACAACCCAAAGAGTCGTCGAGGATAACGGAATGAGTAGAAAAGAGAGAGAGAGAAAGGGAGAGAGTAATATCTTTTATCACGCAATATCTCGTTCGTTCCTCTGCACTCAACTTATGTATAAACACTATTTATTGTTGTCACTTATAAAATAACTAATAATAGTCTACGATACACACATTCTCCCATTCCCCCGAATTTTAATTGTACATGTCCATGTGCATTGTGCATGTGCTGCACACTGTAGCGTTTATTGTTTTGTGAGATGTTCGAAAAGTCACGCGAGGCTCTCTGAAAATACATATTAACACTTAAATACAGCAATGTCACATGATAAAGAAAAAAAAGTTTTATGAGATATTAAGTATAAAGAGTCTATTAATTATATAAATTTCTCGAGAGTGACTCGAAAAAAATATTATACTCATATATATTCATAATGACGGTTGCTAGTTTATCGCGAAATATGAAGTGTTAATACTTATAATAATGGAGCACAATTTAATGCAATATTGCATTTTGATACTCTATAACTATACGCAGTGTATTAAAATGATGAACGTGATTTCATTGTAAGCTGCGCGACTATTCGGACACTCATTGTAATTGTTAATGGCGTTACATAGTATGTAAATACGCTGTAAATTAATAAAAAGCAGAACCCTCAGCATACAATCATCGCAAATCTGACGTACGCACAAGCGTTATAATTTCTGATCTTTTTCTCACGTTATGTAAAAATTGGCTTATTAAAAAAAAAAAAAGAATCGCCCGATTCTCCGACCACGAATGTCAAATACGGCTCCGAGAATTGGCAGAAACCGCAAAAATTTTCTCCCCTATTGCCTTCGTTTGTTACATTCTCGCGAAGGCCGACTTCGTCTTACCGGCCCGACGTTCGATCCTTGAAATCTCGGCGGGTACGTCGTTTTGCAAGTCGTGCTAATGGTATTCCGTCGTTCACGTCGAGGACGACAATCAGCACTTCTCATTACGTACATCGCGGGAAGCTGTAACATTGTTGAGATGGCGTTACGAATGGACTGCTGTGATCGCGAGCATGCTATAAGGCTTAAACTTTCGACGTCTCGCTTGCTTTCGATTTGATCGATCAATTCGATAATTACAAGCTGCGAGAGCGAGACGCGATACTAATATGTGGTACGTGGGTCCTTTAGTTACTTGAGTAACGTGCACCGCAGCATGCCTGGTGACAGAAATGCACTAGCAGATTAGGTATCGTAATCCCGCACTCCCGCGGCGTGCAAGGTAAGTCTGCAGAAAGAGGTAATATATTTAATATCCTTAGCGCAGTATCGCCGTAATTGGTCTCCGTAAAATGTTGCGGCGAACGGCGTTCAATAAAACGGTCCCCCTTTTTACCCGTAATTATACAGCGTTGAGCATGAATCATTTTTTTCGACATAATAGAGACTTTCGCCGTTATCTTATTAACCTTGTCAGCGATACCCAGCAAGCCACTTACCGGCCCACCCATTCGCCACGAGGCGAGAGTCAGAAAGCGAGATCGTGGTTCTGCGTCGGCAAATCGATTCGAGCCCGAAATCATATCGTAGAACTGTGAAACGTGTTCCCTTGCGTAATCAGATCCCCTCGCGATTTCCGCGGCGTAATACGCGGGGGGAGCAACGTGTCTCTTCCGGTAATTTGAGCGTACGCTTGACTTTCATTTCACGCGCCGTCCTTCGCACCTGCGCCTGGTCGCGCGGTAGACTCATCGTGCGGCACAACGAGACGTAATGAGAAAAGGAGATAGAGAGCGAGAGAGGGGAAGATCGCTAACCGAGGAGATGGAACCTTTGTACTTCCTTCTTCCGCGAAAACGCAGGCGGACTGTGTATACCGGTTTCCTCGCGCGCGCGGAGAATCTTCAGCCTTGGAACACGAGCACGAGCCCGGCGCGGGTTCGGTGAAAGCGATTTCGACGAGGCTGCGTGGCCTCGTGGCCGCTCGCAAACTCGTTTTACGCGTAACCTTACTTGAGTTACTCCATTGCGCGTAACAGGTGTTACGAGGTCGTCAAGGCGACAAGGTTGCCTTTTTGGTCAGCGGCGCTGATACCGGAAGAGGGACAGAGATGGAGAAGCGAGGATCAACGCTCTCTCGATCCCTGGCCTCCGACCAGAACCGAACCGGTCACGCATGGTCAAGTTCGATCGGTTTTTTCTTTCTTCCAGTCGCGCGAACCGCGTTCCTGCTTGTTCTCGATTGTACGAAAAAGCGTATTTTTCATGTCAAATAAAATGTGTACACGTTTCTGAGTTACGGTCCATCCGAAATCTCTTTTTAAATAGAGGCGAAAGTCGTCAAGATATATGACATAAAAATAAGGTATATATTTCTCGGCGATGAGAGGAATTATATAAGACGTTCAAGCAACATTGGAGAATTTCGCACCGTGGAATGTTTGCTGGAGAGTGACAAAACGATTGGAGGAGCCGAATTCGGTGTTATGAGTGTAATCGTAAAATTTCATTTCTCTTCGCGACGAACGACAGATGTTACGACAGATGTTGTCCTTCTCGAAAGGAACGGCGGGGATCGCGATTTTACTTCGTTGCCTCTTGGAAGATCAATGCTAAGAATGTCAAGTGTCATTGAGCTTGTAATCGACGGGAGCAACAGGCACTTTCGGGTTGCGTAATCTGTGCGTTTGCGAAATTTAATATAAAAAAAGCGGCAGAGAAAGAACGCGTAATCGCGCACGAACGGTAATGCAATAATAACTCGACGCGATGAAGTTTTGTTGCCATAAACGTATATTACTGACTGGCGAATAATGGTTCGATGAAAATCGATCGGACTGATTCGGCGAGAAACAAAGATTCATAAACCGCTTGTGCCGTGTATACACCCTTTGTTTTAGATATTTGTTGTCCAATTGAGAAAATGCCGGACCGAAGAAAAAAATGCAAACGGAGTGCCCGCAACGCGCTGCACGCACGCATTTTATATAACTCTATAAAAGATAGCGGGGAAGAGAGAGAAGAAAGGCACCGGTAACGGTATTAAAACTCGCGTACGACGCAAAAGAAGTGAATGGCGGGCGAATAAATTCTCCCCGTGAAACACGCGCCGCGGATATCGGAGGAAAGCCTGTACATCTCGCACTTTATAACGTTTTGCACTCGTTAATGCGCGCGTTAACTCGACGCGCGGGAGAGAAAACGTAAATCTCGGCCAACCGTGCCGTGTTTAACGTCACGGCGCGCCGGAGGACGTGGTACGTTAAGCCCGAAAGTAAGACCCCCTGAGGTTGTAGCAGCGGCTGCTTTATCGGGATCATTCTCTGAGGATTAACCAGCGCGTTAGCACAGATAATAAGTGCAAAGTATAATTTAATTCTCCGGCCGCAGGAAATAAAACCGCCGAAGCACGCTTTTGCGCCGACTGGGTTGATAAAGCCGAAGAAGCGAGATTGATGCAACCCGCGAGCGTGACTTCCGTCGGTTAATGCTTTCGCAATAGTAATCATTTCAAAATCTCGCGAGAGATAAAAACTCGCGATAAAAGTGCACGAATATCTTCATTAGCAATTTGCCAATTACGAACGATCGTATCTCATACCGATAACTTCAAGCCATCGTGAATCTTGATGCGGCGAAAGAAACACAACGGCTCAAAGATGGCACGGTTCTAGGTCAAACGGCCATTCGTTCCCCCTTGATAGTCATTAAACTCGACGATCCGCATTTAATTACGCAACACGCAAAAACTGTTGACCCCTCCGGACGTCCTTGACGGAAATTTATCTGGGGTTGAAAGGAGGAGGGTGCGAAAAACGAATTTTCCCCGAAACTCGTCGTCGACTATTCCCCGTGGGAACGAACTCTCGTAATTTAACGATATCTCCGTTAAATACTTTTTTTTTTTCACGGGACATTAATTTGAACGAGAAGACGTCCGCGCGGGGATGCCCGAAGGAAGTTTTTAATGACTCAGTATAAAGTGTTTCAGTACATTTCACTAACCAGCTGCGGGTTGTGCCGATGTGATTCCGGCAGCGCAACACGCTGGCTCTGTTTTACTGTGCAAAGATTACAAATCGTGCGTTTAACATCTGATGTACGTAAAATTAATTTAACGCTCCAACGGCAATTTTTAAGCATTAGCGTTCGCAAAATACACGCCCGGATTATTTTCAAGTCGAACTGTCATTTACAAGCAATTATTTTTGAACGTTGTCGTTCATCATTAGAGCGTTCTTGCGTTTAAGTTGATTATAATCGGAATGGGGACAGAATCCTTTTGGTTCCCTAATGGCTTCCATTCGAATCCCCCATTCGTTTCGCGGTCGACTTTATTATCGACGCCGCGTACGACCTTGCCAAAGCACACGTGTGCTACGCGCGAAAGCGAGGGAGAAACGGCAGAGCACTAGGGGACCGGAAAAGCGAGCACTTACTAATCAAAGGGTAGAAGACGAAGGGTATGAGGTCAGTTCTCCCCGCCTCCGACGAGTGGAGACAAGGTGACGAGGGTCCTGTAATTAGCAGCTTTGAAGTGGCATCACCCTCGCTACTCATTAGCGACGTTCAGGTGTTCCGAGTGTTAGCACTCCGAGGGATACTTTCGACGGTAGAATCGCAAATGGAAATCACACGGACCGTTGAACAGGGCTCTCGCTGATGAATCCGAGTCTCCACAGAAATCGTCGAATGGCGTCATCGGGAAGATGAAAGGGACGATGGAAATGCGGAAGAGAGAAAGGAAAAAGATCAAAACTTAGTTGGACGAGGGAAATCGGAAAAACGATTTTATCATGATTCCCGATGATGATGAAGAATCCCGGAAGTGCGAGCGACTAGAAATTAATTCTTGGTTCGTCTATTCGCGCTTCCGCAGCGAAGATGGATGAACCGGAATAACCGTTACTATAAATTTGCAGCGCGTGATTTACGAGCCCTTTAATGTTCGGTATCAAGTATCTCCGCGTACGATAAATTTACAGAGAGAAAAATATCGCGATTTTTTTTTCAAATAATTTATCGTCGAAATATGCAATGATCAACCATTCGGCTCAGAAATGTTCAGCTTTTGAGAATGAGTATTTTACTTGTTGCAGGTTACTACACCTTCTTCTATTACTAGACATCCGGCGATCACGGGACTGCCAGAAGATGACAGCACGAAGAAAATGGTCAAGGTTTCGGACGTCATGGCTTGCGATCTCCAGCTGGACATTGGTAGATTAGTAAATTAGCTACGTGGTAGTGCGTATCCATTGAAGGAAGGACGAGTCTAAAACAGTTCTTTTCTATTTCTCTCCATTTAACAATAGCCTCTCCTCCGTGATTGGCGGCGTGGGAGTACGCCTACTTCTCGTGAACTTTGTCAGATTGCGTAAAGTTCGCAGGGTAAAAGAGAGCTATTAACGCGATGTACAAATAGAGAAATACGTGCGATCATACGCTGATGAGATTTTTTTTTCTAAAAACATCAAAGTTTCCTCTCCCCTCTAAGGCACAGCGTAGAGTGCGCGAAATATTTCAAAAGTTCAACGGGATAACAACGCAATGCAGTAATTGAGACCCGTGTTTTCTTATCTCCTGCGGATTAAGAGCTGCTCACTCGAGATGCACCCTTAAGAATTCCAAGACCGATAGTTAACCGCTAAATACCGGCCACATCGAAATTGATATTACGCCACTCACTTTTAACTCTGATACCTAACACGGTAATACCGTATACGAGCAACACAAGAAAACGTCCGTATAATGAAGTCTACGAAAGTACAAGTCGTATTTTATGGTGCATTACTACGGGTATTCGCGCCTCCGCCGCGTAGCGGTAACGCTGAGGCGTGTATAATTAGTAGCAGCCAGAAAGCACCGTGCACTCCTGACAGTGCGATCCTAGAACAAAGCGAACGGGACTGACAATGAATAGCGATCCGCGCCTTACAGTCGAGAGAGATATCCGCTTATGAAACAAGACCGGGTAAATAGAGGTGGGTCCGGTGGGCGCGCGCGCCGCTGGATCTACTGAAAATGATTAAGAGGCAGCGATACGTTTCGTGCCGACTGGTAAGTTATTTATTGCGACGGCGATGGCGATTTAATTAAGCGTGGGCTAACTGTTTTCGGGCGAACAGTCTCGCTGCACTCTGCCCGTTTCGCGTCCAAATTGTTAACGCTCCGCGTCGCGCGGTTTAATATAAGTAATATATTTATATGTGAATGTGATAGAGAGAGAGTAAGGAAGCCGCGAGTATAATAAGTATGAGGCCGCGAATCAATGGCGGGGTGCCGCCGTCGCTTTCGTTTCCGTGCAATTCGGTCATGGTTCTTTAAGCGCGAAAGACACGTTGGTGCATTTAAATAACCGGCTTCCCGGCCAATCTGTTCCGCACGCGTCCGGTTTTAATCGGATGCACGATGGCGAAAAGTAGTGCCGTAGCTTCATTGATCCGTGGCCGAAAAAAAAACACCCACATTCCGGTTAATTAACTTTTCGCATGAGTATGGTCGATCTTAGATGATTTTTAATTTTTATAAGTTTTCGTACAAGGAGCGTGTAAATATTATTTAATCTATAGAAATAAAATAAAAGTTATTGTCTGTAAATCCGTGTTTGTTTTATCACAAGTTTGCGTCTATACAAATTTCATATATATTTAGTTTTAATTTGCCTATAAATTAATAAATTAATAAATTAATTGATTGAGCACGTAAAAAACAGTACAAGTATTAGGAAATATTTTAAAGATAGACCATGCAATGATTGCATGTATATTTAAAAACGTTTTAAAGACAAGCAGTTTTATTTTATAAAAGACATGTGTCCCAATAAAATGATACACAGCATCGTAAATATATCGAAGTTGCACCGGGAACCTTTCATTGCTCAAGGAGATCTCGTCCTGGAATGAAATTTACCAATAAAATGATAAACACGACGGGCGGCGTTCTTATCCGCGACGAAATCTGTGGTGCACGACGCTCGCACGACGACGATAATTACCATCGGGCGCCATTATCCGTATTCGTGTATTAGTAATTACGAAAGTTTCCTGCAACCGTTCGAACGCGCACGGAATATTCAAACACATTTACGCGTTCGACTGTACGTAAGACTCTCACCCGATCTTTGCGAACGGAGAAACTGTGTCTTGTAATGTGTAACGAAAGTACATTTACGTCCAGGCGCGCATTGATGAGAAGAGCGTGAATATTAACGCCGACAGCTCAAAGCAAGATGCGTATATCATGGTAGTAATATTGTTTGCGATGAAAGTTAAAACGACTTGATTTGTCAATCAAACGATTACACAGCTGTTTAAAAATTAATCCGTATTAGATGGCTACATATATATTGTATATAATATTTATAATTTTTGTATTTTGCACTGAGAGAAAAATATAGTTACTTTTGGACCCAACTACAATTTTATAGTGTTTCTAACAATAAATATGATTAAATTAACTATATGCATCATTACGTTAACCATAATTATCGTTAGAAGTACTATAAAATTGTGGTTGGGTCCAAAAGTAACTATATTTTTCTTGCAGTGTGTAAACGATGCAACAGATTCTCAGATTTTCTGATAAGAATAGCTTCTTATCAAAGTTCTAAAAATTTCTATCTAGAGCACGTCCGTGTACAATCCTCGCAGCTGCAAAACCGGTTCCATTTTAGTCACGTATAAAAGCTATGTAAATTGTACAAAGTGTCTCGACCGTATTATTTACACTAATAATAATTGATAATAATTGGTGAATATTCGCATGAGTGATTATTAAATGATACAGCTGACCCGAGAGTTCTTCGTATTTTATTATTTCTTTGCTCACAAGCACATTTCTTCGATAATCGTAAATCGACGTGTCACAAACAGTAGCTGGACGAACGTATTTTCACGCACGATTCGCTAATCGTTCTCGAGTGAAAACATTTCGTAATGGATAAGATGGGATATACGCGTGGGATAAAATCGGCCAAATCTCATGAGAATATGACCGATTTTGTTTATGCACCTATGTGCAAGAAATGCATGCTTGTAGCGGAAACTGCGGCGTCGTCGCCACAATTCCTCTCGTAAAACCGGTAGAATTTTCTATCTAAGGAAAGTGGCGCAAGATTTATTACGATATTACGGCATCGCGGCATGCTGATTGCATGAGTTTCGTGATGTATCATATATCCACGCGATGATAAGAATCTGCTAGAGATTCGCTGAGAGCGCTTGCATATTCATTCTAGAGCTAACTGGAGCCGTATTTGACAGCTTAAAGATTCTAAAGCGTACGTCGATACATAGACTTTCGTAAAATGAAATCATACCGAATGAGATAAAAATAGTTCAGCGATAAAAAAATATTTTATTCAAAAGACGATTCTATAATTATCATCTTTCTAATGTAAAATTTAATACTCTACACAAAAATAAAGCTGTATTAACAACGTTAGATTTAATTAATAAAAATAATCTTGTTAATTCAATAACAATATTAATAAATCAAATACCTGTTTTATTAAAACAAGAAACATGATTCATTGAATTTAATACTTAAAATTTTTAACAGATTGGTATCTAAAATAATCGTCACTTTAATATGTATTTACATAAAGGAAAGTACATAGTATCTTAGATTATATAAGCATGCAAAAGCACTATATTTGCGCGGCGCGATAATGTAGTGATCAGTATTTATCGCGATTCCACTTTACACAAAGCGTATCGTGTTTTTAAAAGATGTAAAATATTTATCTCGCGTGCGTGGGTCGCAAGAATGAGACGGAGTCGAAGTCGCGGGGAAAGTCTCCTTCAAGGCGAAGACGTCTAGCGAGATGCCGATTTCTGTCTCGTTCATCGCGAAGACGATGTACTTGTCGGTCCGTACAAATCGGTACCACTTTCCGCTTCCGTGACGAGGAAACGTCGTTCGCTCGCTCGCTCGCGCCACTTTTGCCTCTCCTCCGAGTATCGGGCACTTCCAGTCTGCCGAACAAATGTTCAATCGATTATCGGGCGAGCGTCGTCGTTGCAGCCTCGCCTGCATCGCCATTTATCGAGTAGCTGTCGGGTTCACGTCGCGGCGAATTTCTAAAGGC
The DNA here is from genome assembly GCA_021460005.1 of Tetramorium alpestre. NCBI lineage: Eukaryota > Metazoa > Arthropoda > Insecta > Hymenoptera > Formicidae > Tetramorium > Tetramorium alpestre. The sequence goes on from JAJVSH010000102.1 coordinate 129,750, forward strand.
CCAAGATCCGCGTTTCACTCCTTCCAGGCGTTATTATTATATTCTCCCGCGCGGTGACTGCGTGCAATGGCCGCACGTCAATCCTCAAGGCTTCATTTTCAATTAAGGAACGCTCCGACGATCGATATTTACGGTCAGTCTGTCGCAAGTATACTATCTTTTAAAATATAACGATAAGACGGCGACTCGTTCACCGTTAAAGCTCAACTTGTCAAGTCATATTTTCGTTGTAAAAAGCTCTACAGGAACCCCCAATATAATTTGAATGAAAAGTATGTGTATGTATTGACAATTATTTTATAATCATTACAATTTATTGACAAAATTTGCTTTATCGTACATATCTTATACATACTTTATTTTACTAGGTGATATAAATGGGCGCTTTGCGCACGCTATTTTTTATTATTAAATCACAATTTTCGTAAAGAATTACTTAAGATTAAAAAATTAAAATTACTTTTTGATCTTTTAATTTTAATAATTTTAATTTTTTAATCTTTTTAATAATCTGTACTATCAAAACTGTCACAATACAAATCTCCGCGCTGATAGCTACTCGCAGTACGAAGTGAGCCAAGCGAGAGAAACAATCAGCACCGATGCATCGATGCACCGGCGCACCGGCGCACCAGCAAACCGAGGTAACGTTACAAAATTTTCCCGCATAACGATGCTACAATGTTATAAAATATCTCCATGTAACGTTGCTGCAACGTTACAAAATTTTCCCGTGTAACGTTGTTGCAACCAATCAGCATCGCGGAAAAGCGGCAACAATAAACCTCGACTCTCAACACGCTTCGGACGTGTCATGATTTTTTTTATTAAGGTGGTTTATGGTGGTTTACATTTTATTCATTAATATATTTATTCATTAACATATGTTTTATTAATTTATAGTTACATTTTTTACAATTTGTAGCAAATTGAGAAAAAATATACATTAATAATTTAATGATGTGTAAACTATGTACATTCACACGGTGCATTTCGGAATTACCATATTTTGAAGATCTAAGATTTAAAATAATCTGGCGCATACAATACTTTGATATTGCGCTATTTTCCGAGCAATTACCATTTATGAATCATACTCTTCTCGATTCCCGCATTATTTTCCTGTTAATGTTCACAAGAGTTTGCTTGCTTGACGTAATCGGACTAATTATTCTTCGGTTATGAAATAATAAGGTAATAGCATTATCGTATCTTCGCGATAAACGACATGCGCGTCGTTTGATTAAGTCTTAAGTCGAAAGAGCAAAAACGTGTAATTTAATTAACGTCAATTAAATCAAATGTTTATTATGTAATAAATTTTAGCTAACGTCACTGTAACGAATTTTAATAAGTAACCGGGAGAAAATAAAAAAGCATGGTAAAAATTTGTTCTCGTACGTATTTTGTATAGTGTCTACAGAGATCAACGGATTGTTTGCAGCTCGTATTTGTAATGACTTCTCGGTGTTACCACTGCAGCTGTTACCCTTTTCTTTTTTTTTTCACGATATTCATTGCGCCGACGTAGCACGCATTAAATATACGCTATCACCCAATTTTCGCAATACGCACACATCGGCTCGGTGCGCGGTTTTTCGTGGCCAGTCTGTTGCCGCGCGTTGTGCAACGCCGAAATAACGCACCAGAACTGTAATGACTTCGAGTAGTTTCGTTTTTACTGATATTCGGGACGCGTGGAATGAGCATTTGAAAACGAACGATTAACAAGAAACAATTCCAGTCAGCAGAATACGTTTCTATGATTACACGGTCGTATTCACATTGCCAAAGAAGTCAAAACACATTTCATATATCTAATATATGATATAAGTACCTCATATTCACTGTGTTTATTTATACTTTTTTGTAGTAACAATGGTTAATAGATAAACCTAGAACGATTCGAGATTATCGTCATATATTCAAAGTAATTAGATATTAAGCTCATCGATCAAATTTCAATATAAGAACTGTTGCAGTTAAAACGTTAAAAATATAACATTAAATGATTTATGTAAAATTGCATAAATAATTAAAATTAAAAACAGTGTATCACATAAATATACGAGCGGTTTTTCCGTGCACGTGCAGAATCTGCAATCTTCCCACGTAACGTGACTAATACGACCAATGAGAATTTACGTTCTTTAGATTTCCACACATATACATATATGTATATACTAGAGCGCTCATTATGGCACACACTCGCGAGTCACCGTATGCGAAAGAGATGGGCGCGTTATTTATTGATACTTACTACGAAACTAAGAGCAGTAAACACGTCGCAATGTATACTTAGCGAGCCTTAAAGAGACGTTCCACACATGTTGCAATAAATGCAGAAACGATAGCTAATATTATAATATTGTTTTTAATTCTCAATATAAAAAAAATGAACATAATCAATAATAGATGTAGTAAATTAATTGCTTGTCAAAATGATTAATATGTGTTACAAAATTTAAATTTAGTTCACATAATTAACTGAAATATTTATTAGTTCGCGCATGAATCTATAAATACGATCAAATGCAGAAGTAAATGAAAAAAGTATTAATAATAAAAAAAAAATAATAATAAATGCGCGCGTTAATTTATGAGACAATTGGAATCAAAACTATTTTCGTGGATTATGAAATACATACTGATTATTGCGTACGTGTGCAAGTTAAATTCAAGAAGTTCTCATACGTTGCATCAGATTTTTCACGCTCTATCGATTGCATTCTTGCACGGACGTGCATGCAACGACGTTGCGTGTGCGTCCGCTGTGTTTGCACTTGACATAGATTTTGAGTGGCTTTATTGGATAATACATTTCTCAGCAGCAACACATAACAATGCGCATCGTTTACATAACACATTAGCCACTCATGTCTATCTGTCCATCTGAAAGATATTAAAGCAGTCCCGTGTCTGACTATACAAAGTAATCTTCCCTATCATTTTCCCTACATACATTTTCCCTACGCTGTAATGACCGTTGACAGACAATGGCGATTGATAATTCGTTGCAAACGACAATGTAAGTCGAGAAATATTGTCTTGTCGGTTTGAACATCGAATCACGCGACTGCTCTGTGGGATCGGGACAATCCGCGGAATATTGCAACGATAATCGTCGAAATGATGTTCGCATTTCATAAGGCTCGGAAGAAGCTATAGGAAGCTACCTATACGACTATAGAGAAAAATGAGAAAACAGCCCGGCAAAATCGCGCATGAGGCGGAAAACGCCACGGAATACATAAACCTGAGGTAGCGCCGTTTCGTACGTCCTTCTCGCGTCATTCCAGGACATTATTCCACGTTATTGTTGAAGTTGCAACAATGAGTTAGCCTGATAACAAAGTGCTCGTCTCACAAGGAGACGACATGAAATGACGTAAGGGACGCACAGTAGAAGTAATGAAGGGGAATTACGAGGACTGTAACTACTCTCGCCTAAAATGGCATAAATTCTGAAGTCGTCGTGAAAAAGAGGAATGTTAAATTTATTTCAGAACTTTTTTAATAAGAAACGGAGCACCGTTAAAAATGAGAAATGCGCTTTGCTATTCGTCCTCGCCGTATACAAAATTGGACATGTATATACAGAGACAATGTACATTTTTTTCGTTTATCTGGGATAAAATCGAGCATTATATTCTGTATCATTGTAAAAGAGAATATAAGATGTACAAAATAAATTTTTAATTAAACAATACAACTCTTATTTTCAAACATAATAATTCTGGTCACGTTTTAATGACTACTGCGACCGAAATAAAATAAAATTACAATTTTATGTGTAAATAAATTTTGAATCTTGAATAGAATCATTTTTACCCAAAATTTTCCATATACAACACAAAGCTTGGATTTATTACATTCTTCTATCGTCGCAAACAGTATTATTCGCAGTTTTGAGTCAATTTTGTCAGGAGAAAAAATTTAACATACTCGATACATTTCATGCCTACTTTTATTGCAATACACGTGTATACGTTTTTACCATCGTGTTGAGCTGAATAACTATGCCGAGCGCTATTCAGAAAGAGAAAATGGCGCTATGAAGCATCGTCACGCGATGTAAAGAGGAAACGTCAACTGCGCGTGCAGCTCGCCAGTAGTTAGCATTAGAGCAATCAATCTTCCAGAAAGACTGTGAGAATTATTATATGCGTGACTTTGTAATAGCGGACGCGCAAAATTAGTAGTCGGCTTGCATTATTAAGAACTTAACGCTAATACATCTTTTCTTTCTCTCTTACGTGCATTAAGAAAATATACCTTTCTTTACTTTCAATTAAATATTTTAATGAAAGCGTTATATCTCGCGACATGTGATTCATTGAGATTTGCGATTGCGATAAACGATTAGATAATGGTATCGTTATACTTCAACTATCGATTTCAACTGTGATTGCGGTATACATTACTTATCTTGTTACATAATAGAATTAATCAACCCAGGAACATGCCGCGAACCTATATGACCACCAGAGCATGCAACTTGCTGAAGCAAATATCGTTCCGTGTCCACCTATAGATACGATTCTATGGCTGCAGTTCCTGAAACATTATTCTCGTGGTGTGCTAGAGATCATCGATGCAAATGGCAAGTGACGATCTTAATGATGAAGAATCAGTAATATAGAGTGTAATGAAAACGTGAATGGCAATTATGTCCAACGTAATGTAAAAAAACAAGGTAGGAATTCATCCTTGGACCGCCTGACTCGACCAACTTGGACCTAATGAGGAGGACCTGATGGAGGTCAAATGTTATAGAAAAAGTAGTGCAATGATATCAGCTTAACAGCAAGTAAAGGACGCAAAGATGAAACGCATAAACTGATGTAATTGAATATTTAAAGGAATACCAATAAGAGAGAGAGAGAGAGAGAGAGAGAGAGAGAGAGAAAGATGCAAAATTAAATTGTTCTTTAATAAAATCTTACATAAAATCAAATGTGAACGTATTCGCACAATAAAACGAAAAAATGAGAGTGCAAACATTGATGATCGATTTTCCGAACACATGCAGATTTTATATTTTTTAAATTACAATTGAAGAAAACATATCTCGCACAATGAAAAATATTTTCGAGTACATACATATTGAATAGGCATTTCTCGAATATATGTATATCCCGACAAATCTACGAGACAGGAGAAAAGTTTATGTAATGTAATCCGCAGGATTTCCGCCCGTTTTTCGCAGGCGATAAATTCGCAATATCTCCCACGCGAATTATCCCACGTTTTTACATGCCGCGAGACGAAAAGTCGATCGAGTGTGACGACAAGGGTCGCGTAGATCCGATCCGAGACGAAGCCGCGAGCGGCATTTTGCAAGCGCGCTGCTGGCACATCACGAGCGAAAAATACGTCAATGTCGAAACTGCGCGGTACTGTCGGCTCGGAGAGCCTGCCAAGACTTTGGACACTGATCTCAGAATGTCGATAGCTCTGTCTCGCGACGTTCTCAGGTGGCCGACTGCCAGCTTTCAAGCTGAATATCTATTGAGACTTTCAAGAAAGAAGTATAATAAATGTCTAAAAAGTGAATGGTACAAATTAATACCAACTATAATTTAAAATTAATAAAACGACACTTAATACATATATTAATGTTTTATTCAGCATTGATCTGTTATAAATCGATGTATTAAAAAAAAAGAATAAATAATCATTAATGCATTAACTCGATATTAAAATTAAATTTATTACACAATCGTTATTTTGTACTCGTGCAAAATTTTTTAAATAAAAAATTAAATTGAATGACTAACAAATTTAAAATTTAAATTTATCGTGATTTATCGTGATTTAAATGACATAATCTGATTTATTATAGCTTAGACCAGAACCCACGTCGAAAGTGAAAGTACACTGTATAGCATTTACCATCAAGGTGGAATATTGATCCATAAGAACCAGCAAGGTTTCTATCCATTCACCAACAGGTGACACTTGCTGTATGAGTTAAGCCTCTCAGAAGTTAATAAATTCCAGAAAATAAAAAAAATAGAAAAAAGCTATTGTGATGAAGTTATAAATTAATCATGTGCTGTGTATAAACTAATTACGTGTACTAAAATTGAGAAATTTATAAAAAGTAGAATTGATTGATCAATTTGATTTCTGAGAGGCTCAATTGTAGATACATACGACCTCGACCATACAACCCCGCAGGGATGGCTGATCCGCACAGTCATTTGAACTTAGCGGACCCACGGACTCGAGCTCATCACATTGCAAACATTCACATACATTTACATACATTATATACGCGTATACACATTTTTGTAATTAGCAATTTTTTATGAATATTTGAGGAATTGTGAAAGCAAAATATAACCTCTGTCCAAGAAGAATCAGCATAAGAATAAGATTCACTATCTTTGATTTAGATTGAGCACAATGACGAAATCAGTTTTTTTTATTTACATTTCTTTAAAGATAAAAAAATATTATTAGAATTTTGTGAATATTCGATTTGTTTTAATAAAGATTTAATAACGACAATAATCTTGAATTAAATAATAGATTTTAATCACTTACATCTTATTAAATATTCATGTAATAATATATATACAATATTACGATGATACATTTTTCTAATTGCTTCAACATTTGAAAAGAAAAAGTGGACATTTTTAATCAATTAGATTTTAATAAATTAAAATCTTTATTAGAGCAATTTACAACAAATATATAAATAACAATTTTTTTTATTACATCATATTTTTGGAATTAATAAAGGATATTTTTGAAAAGTTATTTTTATTAATTAGAATATTATAAATTACAATATACACATAATATATATTATTAGGGAATCTCTTGTGCAAATCTTATATGTGCATCGGAAAGAAATTTCTAAAACTTATTACGAGTGAAGACCATTAGTGAAGACCGCACAGTTAGGTCGACGACATGAAATCACGTTAGCAGGTGAAACAACGAAGCCCATCTCGAGTTAGACCAGATAGTTCGAGGGTCGGTGGTCTTAAGTCCTTGACAGGATTACGGTAATTTTAGAAAATTTCCACGCAGCGAGTTCACTTCCAGTGCACTTAATCACGTTGTTGCTGAACCCTCGCTATGGTCCGTAACTGCATCGTTATTGCATCTCAAGCGAGCTCGTACCGAGAGCTGCTTCACATAAACGAAGCTTGAATATCGCGAGTTAAATTAGAATAGCAATCAAGTGCCGTTATGTATTTTGCAGCTGCAAACACATAAAAGCATCGAGGGATTTCCCGATTCTGCGGACTTCAAAATCCTGTCCCGATTTATCCCGATTTCTGCGTGAAGTCCATTGAGTTTGAAAGCGAAAGCGCGACACATCAATATTCAAGCGACGATGCGCCGCTCGTTGGCGTCGCGGCAATGTGTCAGATAGTTTACTTTGTATTTCGCGACATCATCCATTCGGGCACGGGCGCAGATATAAGATCCTTATCGTGTCTATTCAGGACTCGAGCCCTGCCTCTGCGAGACTGCGAAAATAGAGATTCGGCCTCTTTCCTTTCCGCCGCGTCTTCTCCTCCACCGTCTCCCGCCGCCGATCCTCGCAAGAAGTCGAAGTATTTGCGGACCATGGGAGTTGGGTGGCACGCAAATCCTGCCGGTTCTTCAAAGAGATGAGATCTTCAACGATATTCACGATCGTTCCATCGAATTTCGCGTCTCGAATGGAAATTCGCGCCCATCTGACAGTATGCCAGATATCACGCGATTGATATAATATCAACGTTAATGGCGGCATTCCCCAAACATCAAGATTACCGTGGAACGTTAATAAATAATGAATAGCATCGCAAATACGCCGGCTCGCGTTTTTCTGTCATGCATTAAACATCACGTCTGCCAGACTAAAATTCAATAAAAAGCCTGCGTAATGAAGTCTAAAAATTGAAAAAATATAAATGAAGAATGATCCACTCTTTTATTATATGCGTTGTTATTAAATTGTATAGAATATATTTCAGACATGTAAATTATTAAATAAAGTTTTAATTATGATTAATATTTAAATAGTAAAATAATTAAAATGTTATTTAAAAGTACGATATTAAAAGTTTGTAATATAAATTAGATGTCGCCTAATGTTGGAAATGAATTAATTCGTTTATTAAATTTTAATTTCATCATGACGATGTTTCTGTCTCTCCTATTATTCTCATCAGGCATGTACAAGCTAGTTGAGATGCGTGTCCATATCGCGAGTGATGCAAATGTTTCGTAGCACTTTACGAAACATTCATACGTACAAAGAGATTGTGCATAAGCAGACTACTTTACAGATTGAAGAGCGGAACACTTGCCGCCGTTGTTTCAACTACGTAATGAAATTTCGTATGCAATCTGGCTTAATTGAATATTCAGAAAGCCGACTCGTTTGAAGAAGCACGAAGATGTAAGCGAGTTATATCGCGGCGCGTAAAATCCTCTCAGGAAATGAAGGAAATATACAAAACTAGTCTGCCGTTTAGTATATTCTGAGGAGGAGTTTCGTTTGAACGTTCAAAGTTATAAAATTATGCGATTCCAAAAAAATTAAATTTCGACGAAATTATTGTACTATCAAGACACGCCGAAATGCATTGTCTCTTTTCAGGCTTCACGTTAATTATCGTAGACACAAAATTATATAGCGCTCCACACATAACGGGAAAGAAAGTTGAAAAATAGAGCAGACAGGCCAGAAGAACAAGATGTAATCGACGTTTAACTTTCTCAGCGCAACGCAATTTTTGTCGAAAATTACTTCCTGTCGATATCGGGCACGTCATAAAGGAGAACACGGCATTTCTTCGTTAGACGCGCCCCGCGCGCGCGCTCGCGCGAAGGGACCTCCTCTCATGTACGAGGGCTCGCGGGATCCCGAGCGGCGTAATAAACTTTTATTCGTGAACTCACCCAACGAAGCACTCGTAAAATAGTAATTTCCGCGCGGCGCCTTAGCGCGAAGTTTATCCTTTTCTCGCTAAGGGTACCCGGTATTTGCATCCAACCTTGCCGCGCGCGTTACATTCCGTAAACGCGAAAGTAGTTTTCCTTTGTTTGCGAACGCGCGTTTCGCGGTGGGACGTGCCACCGGCGCGTTTCTGCCAGGCGATAAATTACATTCCGCGGACAGAGCCGCATGTAAATCCATGATCCTCGCGGCCGCTTGTGCCGCGGGTGCGTGCAACTCGCTTTATGAAAATTTCTTTCATCGTTTCCGTACGTGCGATCAATACAAGGAGGCAGCACAGTTTACTGCGATATTTCATCATCCTTTTTTCGTTCTGCGCCTTATATGTTTCTAAGAAAACTTCCACATATTAACAAATGTTAAAGGTCAGACCTAAACTACTTTTATTAACTGTGTTTATTTATTTCCCCAACGTCAAAATCAGAAAGCAGCATTTATTTTCGTCACTCATAAAACTGGATGACAAAAATCAGGTATAAATTTATAAATGTCTACTAAGGACACAAATATATCAAAATAAATTTATCTTACAAAATGTAATAAGTTTTTATTAAGTCTATATTTGGGCATTAAATGTACATCACAAATCAGACTCAGTTTCAATGAAAATACGATAACAAAGAAATAGTCATTTTCAGTTAAGACTTATTATCTTTTCTAATGTATCATAACGGGAAATATTTTTCTTACGAAAGAATGCATGCAGATGTTTCTGCTATTGCCGAAACACTGTCGCGAGGAGGAGTCCACCCCATCCCGATGATATATCAAGTCTACTAATTTACGATCGGCGCACGAGCGTTCGCGTTACGACGATGTTGTACATCGATCGAGGGGAAAAAATTTACGATAGCAATTAGCGCAGCAATGTCTTGCAAGCAGTTAGCTGATTTTTATTAGCCATTATCGTAGTTCCCGCAACGTGGCCCCCGCGTGGTCCCATCCTTCCCCTGGCCGCGGCCGAATTTTTACTACCGACAGTGTCCGCGTACCACGTACTTCCGTTTTTACGATGGCGCGTGCGTTGGCAGAACATTGTCCGCTGTGGTTCCATCGCGAGAAAATGGACGAGAGAGGGTCACCTGCGGTGACGCGCACGGGGCGAAACAATTAGTCGTAAATGTTCTCGGAACGTCGTATTACGGGACGATGGTGCGACGGCTTTTATCGCTGATGCATCGTTTCGCTTTGATGGCCACGTGGGACCTGCTAGGGACTACTCTTGTTTCCTTCGCGGTGAAGAAAGAAAACGACGGGTGTGCGCCTCGAAATGACTTGAAATAAGCCCGCATATATGGTAACGGTTGACCCGAGTATCGCGCACAACGTGTAGCCAAATAAATTGTTTCTTGATACAAGGGAGACTGTATTCTGCGAATTTCAGTGGTCTTGAGACGAGAAATGTCGTTGTAATTATGTAAAGTACGCCTTGTATTTATGAATTCTTAAATCAACTCATAATACGATAATCCATGAGATTTCCTAAAAATCGTTTTCTAAAACTTATATCACGACTGAAAAAGTTATCTTCACGAAAAAATCCTCAAAGATACGTAAAATTTTAATCAAGAGCTTTTCACAGACACGTACAGTGCTGCTTTTCTCTCGCAGACGAATAAATATTGTATTACGGCAATGACAATAGTCTGCGCCGTTGTAAATGTACATTTCACGGGAAGGAAGTCAGTCCTGTCATAACGGTTTTTCCTTATTTCTTCGTAAATTCAGCCCGTCATCCAAGTGACGGCGGGGCCGCGACGGCGGAGGACAGCAGGGAGGGCGCCGAGATGCGAAAATAATTCCTCTCCAGACGGTCGTTACGCTGTCGTTAATCCATTAACGCATCGATCAAAACCGAACAAAGGGCGACGAGGTGCCCGCATCGTGGAACGGTCAAATTTTATCCGCGCGCGTTGCCTTTCTTTTTTATTATACAACTGGCGGGAGGCCGACTATACCCGCGGAAACAAAGAACTATTGTAGAGTCCGCTGTAAAGGTACTGCAGATAAAACGCAGTTGCACAGCCGCTGTAGCCCTGGTTTACGTACCGGCAAATAAAGAACTTCGTTGCTCGTTGTTGCGTGTAACGACACTTTTGAGAAGGATGAAGCGCTTACTACCGACTCCCTGATCCGTAATTTTGATCGGCGCGTCATTGAAGAAAGAGTTGCTCGTTTCCAGTCCGTTCGTTAAAATTTTATTTTTACAGAAATTTCGCCCGCTTTCACAAAACTATAGCGAAAAACCTCAAGCGATTTTCTTTCCCTTGTATCTTTCGTCTGTGCGCGAGTAAAATTAAACTCTCGCAGACAGATGAATCTCATTTGACACGCGTGATGTGCGGATCGTATTGTTCTTGCGCGATTCCTTTGTTTATTTCGAAGGCCCGCGATCGCTTGTTTTGAGGGATATTAATAAATTGTTTCTCTCGTTTTCTCCGGGGACGTATTTTCTTCCGTTTTTCTCCCTTCTCTCCGACGAGGGTGCTGTTATTGTTTGTCCACGCGGGGAGTCCCGATACTGCGGCGAGCGGCAAGACGAGGCATTTCCCTAGGAGTCGCGAAAGCAATTACTCTCACAGTTTTCCTGACCGTGGCGCAGGGCGGTGACGCGATTTACGATTTCGTATGGCGATGTAATAACCCATCTAAGCCTCCTTCCGGAGGTCCTAATCCCGAGTTACGAGGACCCGGGAACGATTTAGTCAATCGTACCGCCATAATGATATCGTAATATCGCGCTCCACCACGACGGCGAGCGCCGCGAGATACGGCGTTAAGCTAATAATAAATGAGTTTGTTATTCGGAACGCTCGCGTAATCGCTTTTGTCCGTTTATACGAGTGTAGAGAGTTAAGGGTTCCATCTTGGGGGACACGAAACGCAAATGTGTTTGTACCTGTGGAGACTTTGCTGAGACTTTGCCTACTTAAATTGCGGCATTAAAGGAGCACTCAGTCGTATAAAAGTACTACGCTTTAATGTTACTTTAATGTTACTTTCATTAAGCAGGATACTTGCGAGAGATTTAAACTCGAATTAATTTTTTAATTCAAATATTTTCAATACATCGTGTTCCTAATAAAGATATTAATGTTGGTACTAACAAAGGCATCCTACATGGTTGACGGCAAAATGAAGGTAAAAAATATTTTCGTTTAACATTAACAGAGTACATAAGACCTTAATATGAAATTTATATAGAATAATCCGCAATTACAGAAATATCCACATTTATAATTTATTTTAAATTAAATATTATGTTTATAACAGCAGCATAAAATAAAATCGCGGTTTCTTGTTATCATTACAACTCAAAGAGAAAATCAAAGATCGCAAACGGTCTTCATATTTCCCGTTACGATCCTTATAAGACAAGCCATAAAAATAATTATTGCTTGTCGCGCGACAGTGAGGAACTCTCTCCGCTCGTAATGCCATTGCCGTTAACGTCAACCTTCGAAACGTGGGCGCGCGGAAGGGCGCGCGAGCCCCCGTAAAAACGGCCCGGAAAGGGGGCGAGGACGACGTTCCAACGTTTCATTTCGTTGCGCGGGAGATTAACGATTCGGAAAGATAATTCATTCGTTCGACTGGTTCGACGCAAAAAGCGCTTCGCCCTGTCCCGCCTGAAACGAGCCGATATCAATTTGCTTGCAACCCCACGTCGCCTTCATCCGTTTCTCTCTCGTCTCTTTCATTCCTGGAATTGAGAGAGAAATAAAGACAATCGGAAGAGAAGAGAGATAAACAGATGGACAGATAGATGGATAGATAAAGAGAGATAAAGGCAGAATGAGATATTTCTCATGCTGAGCAAACGGTGTCGTCGAATGCAGGAAAAAAGGATGGCAAAATTAATCTGCGGGACAAATGATAGCGCGGATTTACGACCATAATTGTCTTGAAATCCCAAACGAGACCGGAAATAATCCGCGCGATTACAGCCGCGCGTTTGACAGTCGATCGCGACAGAAAGGTTCTAGCCCGGTGCAGACGGCCGAAATTGCAACGGGTCATTTGTATTCGCAGAAGATCGACACGGAATAATGGCAGGCCATACATACATGGAATGGTACTAACGACTTCGCGACGTAGGTGGTCGACAGGGCGCTAATGCGATTTCGCGCAAAAACTCGTTCGTTTCCTTGCTCTCGTACGTACGCGCGTTTTTTTACGGATTGATAATTTGATCGCATTATCGCGCACGTTGGCGCGAGATTAGACATGCTTTCATGCAACGATTATCACGTTCCCGTAAAGTTTTTCTTTGTTAAACAAATTAAAATTTATTTTGTATTTAATTACGTAATTGAGAAAAATACCGCGTATTACGAAACAATTTTTGCTCTTTCTATTTATTTATTTTACACATCATGACGTTGCGATCTTTATCGAAGCATCCCTTTTGATACGTTTCGCGAAGTTCCATTTTGCCGGCGAATATCCATACAGTTATTTTACGTTAATTTTATTTGTTTCCCCTTTCGCATGTTATTTGCTTTATGCTCGCACGGTTATTGTTGAATTTATGGGGGTTGATGCTTTTATATCGATTTCCCGCCCGCGAGGTCGCAGCTTCGAATCAGTGAAACACTCAAATCATATCAATATCTTTCTCTACGCGCTGTAGTTTATCCCAGGAAGAGAGATCATGCGCCTTAGAAGCAATTTTAGCTGTCCTAATGGTATGTATTATTCACATCGGTGAACCGAATCGAATCGGAATTCCAAGTCCACCTACGATGCCATTTCTTTCTATCCCGATGTACGTCCCGGTGGTTTAAAAAAAAATAATTCTCCCTCTTTCTGGTACTCTGGAAAAACTTTTATCGTATCGAAACGCAATTTCTCGCATATCGTACGTATACCGATGTCGATACTTATCATAAACCACAGTCGCGTTCAATTCCCTAGCCGACGATATTTTTTTTCACGCGGCGAGAAGTCAGTCGAAAATTTAGATAATGATCATTCTTCATGAGAAATTTATAAAACGACACCTATTTCAATTGCTGGACCCCGTATTACATTACTCCTTAAAATATTTATTCTCCACGAAACTGTTAACTGTTACTTCAATCTATTATCAGGCGGACACAATGTAATCCACCCTTAATAATGCCAGGCTTAAGCAAGCCGCACTTCCGAGCGGCGGAGAGACGTTGAGATATCAGCATGAGTCGCGCCGTAATAATTCCAGAACGGAGTGCGGCGGGACGCGCCGCCGCGCACGGTCGAAGTGAGAGCGCAGACTTTGTTCTCGACGGTGACAAACGCCTGGCAAACATCGCGGCGCACGGGCGCGGAGGTCGATGGGGGTGGGTGGTAGCGACGGCGGCGGCGGCAGCTGGGCGGATGGGGGTGGCTGGCGGTGGTGCGTTCCGTCCGACGGCCACGGCCACGACCCACGACCGCGGGGGCTACGGCCGGCCCGGGCGAGACATTGAACTCGTTGCACGGGGAGGACGGGCAACGAGCATCGATTCGTCTGCTCCAGAAACGAAAGCTCGGGGGTCCTCGCCGCCGCACCCCACTGCCGCCGCCGCCGCCACCGTCACCGCCGCTCGGCTCGTTCGCTCACCTTCCACCCCCTGACGAGCGAGAGCCGAGTGCTGCCTCTCGCTACGGTTGAAGCGGGACCGATGGGGGATAGAAGCGAGCGCGCCACGGCCGCGCTCCGCGTTCGACGATGATACCGACACTCGTGACACGTCGAGGCGAGACGACGTGACGCACGCTCCTACGTGCGATCGGCCACTCGTGTTACGATCGATCGCGAATTTGTTCGACAAGGGAAATAAAAGGGTCAGACGGTACAATTATCGATTCTACGGCTACGTTCGTGCTTGGAAAAGAGACAAATCTAACTTGATTACGGATAGCTTTGATAAAACAAAAATTGAATAAATAGAAAATGTGAACTATGTGTGATTATGGGGGATGAGAAATCTAAACTTAATTTAAACATGTTCACGTAAAAATTTGTTAAAATAGTTAAATTCCCAGAAATACTCGTGATTGCTTTTTCAATATTGCGCAGAATAAACAACGCGGAAAGTGTTCTGGAATCACGCTTTTCTTTCAGTTTCACGAATCTCTCGTCCTCTTTCTTTGATTGAAAAGGGTAACATTCAAATAAAACGCGAATTGCGGTTTCGGAGGTATCGCGACAGGCGCCTAACAAAGTAGGGGGTCTTTATCCAGTCCATCTTATCGGACGCGAGTTATTTAGTCACGGTTAAGGGATATTTACATAAGCATCAGGGCGGAGGGTCGACATTATCCTCGCGTAAACAATAAATAAGACCGATCCACCGGCGATCTCGGGCGCGGAGTCAAATCCGGAATCTGGGCGATATCGTGGGCCACGTTTTCTCATTACCGTATGGCCGATATCTCCCTGGCTCTCTCCTTTTTGGGAGAAACCCACCACCTATATATAAATGTTATGGTCTTAAGGGGCTGGCAACCCCTCTCGTACAATGTTAGAAGTTCCGAAATGCTCCGTCTTTTAACGCGATAAGCCGTAGGTCAGGATAAGGTTTCTTACGACCACGCTTTGTTCGGATTGATCATGTATTAACGCGTCATAAGACAAATCACTTATGATAAAGAAAAGCCGCCGAAGTGCTGACGCGTTCTGCCGAGAAAACATTTCGTTCTATTGAACTTCTTTATTGAAGAGCTTATCTTTGCCGTAATAGAAATTTCAACAATCTTATAAAACAGACTTACATTCATAGGCTGCCGATGTCACATTAAAAAGAATGAATGAGTGGGATTAGAGACTAAATAATTTTATTTTCTCTTCTTTTCCCTTTGAAGTCTTTCTTTATAATTATATCACAATAAGTTATAATTATCACACGAAGTTTGCGTTAAAAAAATCAAGTGAAAATTTATTGAAGCAACATTTTCATGTCGAGTAACAATAAAATTATTTTTGACAAAATTATAGAATATCAATGAAATAATTCTTCTATTTCCTTAACTCTAAAATACTTTAAATAACAAAGAGTCGAAAAGAAAATGCGAAACTTTGCTTGTCTTACCGCGATCTAGCGACGATTGTGATAAGGGCAGCTTCAGCACAAAGCAATTCCCGGCGCGGTGTTCTCAATTCGATGAAATATAAATTTCCTGAGGGCGCGAGAAGAGCAGTCGCAGCAGAGCAAGCATAAGTGCTCGCGCGCGCCGACGGAAAGGGATGAAGATATTGCGGCCGTGTCCCTCCATCTGCGTCACGTATCTCAGGGGGATGTGCGTGTCGGCGATATAAAGAAATGCTTCGGAGATCACCGTTTAGAGGGATGACTGGCGTTACCGTTACAACGTCTTCGGTCACCCGTGGGAGATGACCAGGAGACTTCTGCACGCACCATCGACGGTTACATCGATGTCCAGTCACGCGGGAATTTCGCTACAAGCCATTTCGATAATCATTTATGTGGAGCAGAAATGGAAACAGGACCCTATCCCCGACCTAACCGCACCGGAAGACGGTTCGCAAAACTGGGAAATTTCCCAGACATCCCCGACCGAATGATTTTTTTAGAGTAAAAAAATTTGATCTGATGTCCTTATAAATAATTATGAGATCTTACGGAGTTTCAATTTGTTATGCATATAGCACGCAATATTATAATTTCTCGAAATAATAAAATTATAAATTGAGTGATCTCAATTTTACAATGAATAAATTTTACAATAAATGTCTATTTATTTTGCACGATATAGAAAAAATATCTGAATTGCATATTAAAATATTAATTGTACTCCCTAACAGTTTGAATAATTTTAACTAATTGTAAGTTACGCAACAATAAAAAATTTTAGAATTAATGTAAAGTAATATATAAAAGATATAATATATTAGTAAAAAATTTGTTGAATTTAGCGTAAATGTATATATTTCTCATTCATCTCTCGTTCATATACACAGTCTGAAATAATAATAAGCATGATACATATACGGAGTACTGATGTAATAAATTTAAATTACACGTTTGGGCACGCCAATCCTTTGTCGTAACATATGAAAATATATGGAAAAGCATAAAACACGCCGAAACACCCCGCCGTATCCCACCCGTAAAATTACCTTAAGTACCCCGACCTGAATTTATGGATTTATATAACGTCTTCGCATCGGCTCAACATCGGGGAGCTCATAAACGCCTAGGCTTCGGGCCCCGAAAGGGGCTTTATTAATGCAAACTCTTGTTACCCGTGTAAAGTCGTAAAGCGTAAGGCTTTTGCACCTACCCCGCATACAGTCCCCGCCGTAACGATCAATACCTTCGGCTTTACAATCGCTAGACACCCTATAACGGGGGTGGATCGCGGTATTTCGCCATTGTGTAATACAATGTCATATTTCCTTAATTCCCTCATTTACGACCGGTCGCAATAAATCCGGACGTTACAACAATAAATCTCCACCGCTTTCCTTTTGTGTCGTTTCACACACGATTAATCGGCTTAGCTCCGGCATGAACTGTATTCTGTATTTCATATTATATATTAGGCAGCAGAATTACTTAAGATAGATAATAATAGTTACATTTATTGCAATTCGCATAACTATTACATCTCCCTTAACTTCATTACACGTATGCTTATATTACACATTTAAATTAATAACTAGAACATATGTATATCGTAATTGACGAGTAATAACTAAGTATGCTATTCATTCTAAATGATTTTGTTTAATAATTATGCATAATGTCATATCACATAATTATTTTTAAAAAAACTTCTTATAATTGTAATAATGACTGTCAATTATCACACATACACAAAGAGAAATAAATAATGTATATGTATATTTTAAAACATTAATAATGTATAACATTTAAATGTTATGAATATTTTTATGACCATCAAAATTACTGAAGTGTCTGAATTTTTTCAATTAACAAACTGATCATTTCATACATATGTAAACAGTAGAATAATTAAACAGAATGAATTTTAGCACTTGGTACACATCGGAAGCACTGACTTCGATTAAATAGTCATACTCAACACATATTACATTAAACTGTATAAAGTTGGGAAACTATTTAGATTCAAGAATTCGAGTCCATTCGCAAACCCCGCGGGAAGCGCCTCCTCGCGATGCCCGTCGATAAGGAAAATGTAATGCACCTACGAATCGAGCGAACTTCCGTCAAGCTTTCGTACAGCGGCCTCCCTTTGCGAATCAGCCCTTCGTCACGAACCCTATCCCGAACAGTACACCGCCGAGAGTCCCGCACGCTAAATCCTGCCGGAGCCCCTACCGCGCGAGCTCGAAAACATTCATCCACCGACCTTCCATCGACTGTTTCCGTACTGCGCCTCCACCGGATGCTTCTCTGAGCGGTTATCGATCATGGACGATAAGACTTAAACGGGTGTCCCACACGCCCATAATCCGGCGCCTCGTATGTGAATTTTAACCGTAGAATCAACATTTCGCTCGTATTCTGTCCCTCTATAAATCGCATTTTATGAACATAAAGTAGCATAAGAGTGTCTAGTCTACACACATCTCACAACATACTTCACTATCTCATACACGTTTATGTAATTATACGTAAAAGATATTAATTATACGTAATATACAATATTTAATTGTATGCAATTGCAATTCTTCTATTCTTCTATTAATTATCAACGCAGAAATATTAATGTTTCACGATTTTTTTATAATAATAGGGAGAAAGAAAGAGAATCTCTCGTGGAAGACGCAGGATTTAACGAAACCGTTTCAGTAAAATTCTAAAACGGTAAATCTACCCAAAATGGCGGCTGCCAAGCTCATTCTCGTTTCTTCTCTTGCCTCTTCCGATCGTAAACCCTGGAAGCGAAGTAGCTCGCTATATACGGGGAAAAGTACGGGGAGGGTAGCAAAACGGCGGCGGTAATAAAATGTGTAACATTAATGAGGTAGTAAAAGTAAATCCAGCGCTATCGTCAGCTTGGCTGTCAGATAGTATATACTCACCTACTACCAAATATATACAGAAGTTACGCATTTTCTCGCGGTTTTAAATTCTTGACGAATATGGAGAAATCTTTTTTTTTTTTAATAAAAATCAAATTTCTTAATATATTAATTTGAAAAAAATGTATATTATTCAGATTGGAAAGATTTTATGTAAAAAATATTACAAACGTGTTACAAATTTGTTAAAATGTGATATTTGTTGAATATTTGTTGCATATTTGTTGCATATTTCACGAGTTCCTGTTCGGTAAAATGTGTAATTTGAAAAATGTGGGCTCACTATGCGCGTCATATAAACACAGAGGAGAGAGCTAGTGGAGAATATTAGGATAGCGGAACCTACATGTGTCGAGTTAAATTCTCATGCGTCCTGCGACCGCCGGTGGAAGATTGAAACTGCGAGCGCGTAAATCCAATTTCTCTGTAGCGCACGGCTCGAATTCGAATCTGTTCTCCGGAAAGTTATTTTCTCCCCGTGGCAAGTTCGAGAATAAAGTTGTCAGGACGTTTCGTGAATAAAACTCGCGCGACGCGCCCACGGCTCTCCGCGGCTTTCCTACCACGTGGTGCGCCCACAAAAAGCGATCATGCATAGTCAATTATTCGACGTTAATAATTTCACGTGAATATTATCCGCTTGATTAAATTTTATTCCAGGTTTCTTTAAAAGTCAGATGAAGCTCAGGATGAAACTTCATGGCGCAAGAAGCGGAAAGCGTATTGAGAGGAATTGTAAATTAATTTCGGGATCGCTATTCGAAGCATAGCTTCAGAGAGCTTCCATCTAACTCTCGCGATGCTATTTGTGTATTTCAAATGATTTTTAGGATTATCACATTTGCACAAAAAATTCCGCCCGAAAAATTTCGGCCCGACTTCCCAATGCCCTTTTTCTAACCCCCAAACGTAATTTTAATGCGATTTCGGTGCGTGAATAATTCATGAAGTTGGAAAAGTAGGAAGCACATGCATTTTCATGCAAATTGTTTGATGATCTTACGAGGCGTGACTCATACCACTTTCAACGCAGGGGCGTGAGTGTTCCTCCAGATCCCAAGTGGTCGCCTCTTTCTCGATCTTCCCTACTGCGCTGAGTAATTAAATCCGACTGCGTGACTGGCGATAAACCACGACTACCTGCCGTAAATCCGACGAAAGTATTCCTTCATTCTCTCGTTCGCGACGTGAAGCCTGGTACTCTTCAAGTACTACATGTGACGTATGTCCAGTCAATCCTCCTGATTTAACTTTCAGGCTGACGTCGCAAAAGTGCAAATTGAAACTGGATAGCAATTCCAGGTGCAACATTTATTACAATTTCACGATGAGTTGAGGTATCTGACAGACATAAACTTTTACATGCATTATATTTTTCTAATTTAAACGATACAAAATTCTTCTAATCATTGAAGTAAATAATTCTTAATAAGAAAATTTAAGATTTAAACATGATTAAAATTTCTATTTCCAATGTTTCAAGAACAGTTAAAATTAATAAATAAAATAAATTTAAGAATAAATTGTATTTTATTGTAATATGTATAATAACATCAATTCTTCCATTTTTTACTTCCTTTTCAATAATCAATACTTATTATTTTAATAATTAATAAGCTATTGTTTTCATTAAATTTAGTAGTAAATTTCCATTAAATTGTTATCCAAGGAGATGAGAGGATCGAAATACTCGCAGCTAATAAAGGATTCTGTTGTTTCGTCGACGCGAAGTAATTAGCGAGCGCAATTAATTCTACGGCGGTTGTAGGGATTGCCTGTAGCCTGTGGTATAAGGAGCGAGAGTGCGGTTTGCACCGGGTCAGCGTGGTGCAATCCGTCGGGTTACTTGATGTTTTAATGTCCGTTTACCTGAACCAACCCGTCATGATCTCGCTTCTTACTTGCTCGTCCATTTGGCGAAGCATTTAATCACAGATGGCGAGATACGTTATAGACTTTGATGGACAGCCGCGTTAATGGAGATTAGAATGGGATTATAGTTCATGTACAATGAAAGGAAAATAAGTAAAGTACAGCTGGCAAGATTACTTATTATATAAAATAGTAAGTAGTCATTTATTTACAAAGAAAGGTCAAATAAAGCTTTCAACTTGCGCTACGTATATTAATATTTTTATGTAGTAAGATAAATTCTTCCATCTTTTATTTTTTACTTTTTTCTTTTCAGTAATCAATACTTATTATTTTAATAATTAATAAGCTATTGTATTCATTAATTGTGTACAGAAAATAAAAGCTTCATATGATGTTAATTTATTATTCAGGTCATATTTCATATATTTCTTAATTTTACAGAGTTCAAAATTGTGCCGTTATATAAAAGAAATACCATTTAAGTATAAAATTTTAATATAAAATATAATTAAAATATAATTAAATTAAAATATAAGTCAAGTATAAAGTGAAGCTTCTTCAGCAAGGGCGTCGTCTTTCATTATGCGTCAGATCAATCGTTCTCCGGATTTTCATATCTTTTTTCCCTTGTGTTTGCCCGGGAATTATCGCCGAGCAAGATTGGTCATAAGACGGCCTTTACCTCGCAGTTCTCTTTCGCATGTTTGCCTTACGGTAATTCAACCGTGTTTACCCAGACAAAGCGAATCTCGGAAAGTAAGCACTGAATTGTTGCGCGGACGAAAACATATGCATCGTATTTGGATTTAATTTTCATACAGTCCCGCTACGCTCGTCTCTTTTATATTTAACAAAATTATCTTAATTGATACGACGCACATTGCGCAGTTGTAATATCAAATGAGATACCCCCTGTATTTCAGTGCGTTAGTATTGTGGATTGTAAACCACTGTTATTTGATGGCTGCCCATGACATTTCCTGTATATCATGCCTGGGGTATAACGAGAAAGGGTTTCGAGCGGTCAAACAAAATGTACCACCCACTGTACTGTCCGGTGACCGTGTAAAAAGGAAAAAAGAATCGGGAAAAAAAAGGGAACGCCGCGCCGCAATTTGAAATTCAAACCCCTGTCTGTCCGTTTTATCCTTCTCGGCAAAAGTTTCGCAGGGTATCAGGCAAAGAGATTGAAAATACGGGATACGCTAAAATTTCATTGTTTTCAGGCCAAGGTTACGACTGGCAGTATATGAACTGTAAAAGTCCCTTCCGTTTTGCACATTCGCTGTGATGCGTCTCGGGAGGAAAACGGGAGCAAACATTGAGAAAATCGTAAAATATCTCATATATGTTAAGCCCGAGTCTTTACAATTTTTGGAAGTACCTTCAACGCGAAGTGTAAGCTGAAATTTTTATTTTTGTTTCTCACGTCCTAAAACGTAAAAGTTTCTCTCGAACTTAAACTGGAGGTACACCGATAAATCACACTCGGCAACGTCGAAAATATAAAATAGCGCCCAGCATGTCAACGTGCCGATTGCTTTCGCGCATTTCTCACGCCTCTGGAAAAGAGTTCGACGATGAAATTCGATTAGCAAACTGACCGACGTGCGACGGATCATTAATTCCGACTCGGAGAATCACTCGCGGTCCGCGTCGACAGGACGGTCGCCCGTAAGACAAATTGCTCGCGCTCCGTTCTCGACCTCTCGGATGCATCCGCCTTTCGTCGGAGGTCGCAAATGGAGAAAAGAAAAAAAAACAGACAGCTCTTCGAGCCTTCGTTCAAATGACTCGGTTGGATCTACATTACAGCAGCGAGACGCGGCAGTGAGCAAAATTTTTTATCGAGCGCGCACCCTTCCTTTTTTTTTCCCCCACATCGAAATTAGCCAATCCTCGCGCACGGTACAGCGGGATGAAGAGGGCACGGACCGTCGAGCACAATCGGGCGATTCCCGAATATTTTTGCACGCGAAAATGTTCCTCTCTCGCGCGATGACGGCTCCGGCTCGAAGAGCGCTCGACCCTCGCATGCACATGCAATGTGCACGCGATCGATGCCTTTTACCCTCGTCTCGTTCCGTCGAAACAGTTCGAGATCTGTCCCGGAAGGGTTGACACTCGCAATTTTATACCGTAGATACACTACACTTCTGACTACGCTCTTCGACCGATATCGACCGCGCCACGTCCACCGCGGTTTTATGCTAACTACAGAATGCGTCTAGATTATTTTTTTTATGTTTATCCGAGTTTGCGGGAAATCAAGAGAGATAAAGGAGATAGCTGCCGGGTAAGTGCACCGACTGGCATCCCAACGGACTGTTTTCTTCGATAGCCACGAAAGAGAAGAGTTCACCGCCTTTCACGATCGCAGGGATTGAACGGCAAGTGCGCAGACTTTGCCGAGACTTTTTTTTTATCGACAGACTAATCTACCGGAATCTCTCGATAGAGCGCCGTTAGATAGCTATCGTAAGTCAAGGATTTGAAATTGGTGGAAGTGATTGGTTTTTACATGACCTTTCCACTATAAAACTTTTTATGATACAATTTTTAATTCATTTTTTTTATTCTGAAAATTGAAAGTTGTTTCATTTTATCTTTTTTACGTCCTTATAAGATTGGAAACTTTTAGAGATCTTACTACGTAATTCAAAGACTGAATATTAGAACTATCTATCTCTGTAATGTCCACAGAAAGGAGTTTTAAAACTTTCTCCTCTCTTATATTCTTTATTATTATAAATGTTATAAGAGTATTTGCAATATATCCTATTTCGCACGCGATGTGTGCACTTTTTGTGTTGTTCCGGGATCCTACGAAATATTACATAGATACACCACAAACGTCATTAATATTAAATGTTGTCTCCCCGCAATGGCAGAGCCGGCGACAGATTTGACGAATGGAAGTAATTTTCGCGCCTCGGGCACATGTAACACGGACGCATTCGGATTCGTTGTAGATGACGGTCGACCCGTTCGCTCTTCTCTCGCTCGTTATCGCTCCCTGACTTCGTCGTTCAATTTTTAACTCACCGCGAAGGCTCGAGACCCCATTACATCCGAACGTATTCAAAACGAAGGGTCGGTTGATCGATATGTAAAATTCACTCTTACGACCCATGCGTCGATAAATCGTACCGAGGAAAACTCTTAAGGAAGGACGTCGGGGCGAGATTTATAGTGCAGTAGCCTCGCGTCCCGATTTATCAGATTCGAGATATTCGTTGCAGAATGAATGCTCGCGGAACGTTACAGCATTTCTCGAAACGCACGTTTTCACATGCGGCAAATGAGATTTCGAATCAGACGCACCGACGTCGATTACAGAAGATTGATTCAAGTCTACGTTTTGAGAGTTACAAAGACATGATACACAACGCAAAGTGAAAATATATAGTATGCAGTTGCTTCGTGTACAATGAGAGAAAAATATAGTTACTTTTGGCCTCAACCATAATTTTATATTTCTATCGTCTTTATTGGCTATAAATGTTCCTCTACTTCTTTAATATCTGCAACCTATGATTACATTGAGAGAGAAATATAGTTATTTTTGGCCTCAATCACAATTTTATAATATTTCTTACGATAATTATAGGTAATATAGTTAATATTTCTAACACTAAATATGGTTATCTTAACTATATGCATCATTACATTAACTATAATTATTGTAAGAAATATTATAAAATTGTGGTTGAGGCCAAAAATAAGTACATTTCTCTCTCAGTGTAACCATAGGTTGCAGATAAGGAAATAGAATAACATTTATAGCCGATAAAGACAATAGATCGGGAGAAGAGAGATCAGATTTATGGAAGGAATCTCTTTATCCCAATTCCTAAAAGATTTTGGATTCCGCCCAAAACACGTTGACATCACCCCGACGACGTAGCTCCCCAGTACGCGGCTCAGTCTCGGAAGTCATAGCGAAGCCCCTCTTATTCCAGACTTCCGTTTGTTCCACCGATGACGATCACACACTCTCTCACTCTTTCTCTCTTTCTCTCTCTTTTTCTCTCTCGTCTTCCACACATTAACACTCCCTCTTTGTATTTTGGCTTTGCCCTCTTTACTCGTAATAGCGCCGTTGGTGAGCGTCAAGCTGTACTCACTCCGGACCTTTGTCCGCCTTTTCGACCCCGTGCCATCGCCATTCACGCACAAGGACCACCTCCGAAGGGTTCACCTAATTAATTACCCTACTGCCGCCCGCTGAATCGGGCGGACTGTCGGACGCACGCCGCTGATAAATCCCGATTGCGCCCGGAAACACCGAATGTCATCTCGTTATAACAGCTAATTTCGTGGACGTTATTTTCCTGACGCTATCGTCGACGTACGAGCGTTTAGATAGCTATCGAAAATCAATATATTACAGTAAATATTAATTTCATTAATAAAAAATTACAAAAGCTATTAAGTATTATTAACTTTATTAATAATTACAGATGCTATTAACTGTTACTTATTTTATCGTATGTAGTGCCATTTTACTGCCCTACCGAAGCGTCACCGAAATTATTAAAATTGTAATTTACGGGACCGTACATGGAATTATATTTACATTTCTTCTACGTATACAAATATTATATTTTTTACATCATATCTATGTATTATCTCGCCTCGCGACGACATTTTTGACATCAAGTATTCTATTTTCACGGTCAACATCTTTGATTCCGACGCTGGCGCCTGCTAAGTCGGAATCGGCGAAGGAAGGGTGACGAATAGTCGAACAGCGAATACGTGTTTTGCTAACGAGAAACCGTTGTCACTCGCCCGTATCCTTCGTAGGGATGCGGGCGGAAGAACTCGGAAGATCCGCCGGAGAACATCCACTTCCACGGTGTTAGAGTCCGTGAAAGTGGGTAACGCCAGTTTCTCGAAGATATCCGCGATATCCGCGTGGGAAAAGCAACCGGGAGCAACCCTCGTGATTTCCGGGGTCTCGCTCTCTCTCCTCTCACTCTCCTCTGCCACTATCCGGGAGAGAAGGCTGCACTCTTTCCCGGAGCTGTCGGTGGCGGCGGGCATGGGTTCCGTGCTACTCGCGGAAAGTCGTAATGCGACGTTGACTGCACGACAAGACGATCGCGCGGGCTCTCCCCTCGGTATCCTCCTTGAATTTATCGTTGCGAGAAGACTGTTAACGCCGGCGCACATAAATAGGTGACCCGCGACGAATGTATCTTCCTGCGCCTGCACATAGACCGCTCGATCGTTCCGCTCATGCACACGACAGATTAATGCTCTTGGGAGACGTTACGTTGCATGTGGCATGTTTTATAGGCCATTGTGGACTAAATTGGTCCTCGAGCCGGCAAATGTAATAATAATAATAATAATAATAAGAAAGCATGAGATTATAGTTCTTATAATAAAATTTAGTTATCCATAATAAATTTTTTTACCAAGAAGAAGTGAGAAATGTATCTGTATAGAGTTATACGTTTATATAAATATACAGCAAAAAAACGTTATAAAATTATAATAATAATATTCATTAAAAATATAAATAATATATAAAAAATAAGATACTCATCATATATGAGTAGGGAACATCTTACGCTTTTAATAATTTGAATGTCCAATTACAGCTATTATCAGGCGCTATGGTACTAATATTTCGGTCGGCAGTAGAACCTGCGACGGACGGTTGACCGAAATTACTGGCCATACGGTAAGCTCTAGCCGGGAGAGACAAAACCACCCCTGGATTACGGCGCGTCGTTATTATTATATTACCGGGTAGCTGGGGGTAGCTCGACGATGGTCCCCCCCATGCGCGTTATTTCGATAAAACGGTCTACTAAGGACATGAGGCGCCAGGACCGACTACAATACCGTAGTTCCAGAGTTACGTCTTTGAATTTACGAAGCTATAATTCAAACAAGCCGCCCTCCCACACGGCCAGCGGAGGGAAACACCGTCGCTACCCACGGGATGAGCTCTGCTCGCTCCTACCTCGCAGTGCCCTTCGGGCTGGGAGCTCGCCGGGAAAGATTTCCGCTGGATGTAGTCGCCGGGACAAAGAACCCAACTGCGCGCTATGCTTTATCCCTCGTCCTCGCCGCCGCGCGATAGATATATGTCGATCTTGGCGCCATGTACGATATCGATTTGCAGTTATCGCGTTCCTCATGTTTCTTCATATCAAAACAAAGAAAAGAAGATTATTTTTTTTTCAATAATAATCGATACCATCCAATTTTTTATAACTTTTTATATTTTTTATAATGTTAGTACTTTACAGTTCTTTTAAACAATTTTAATTAATTTTATAAACAAATATTTTCTCTCACGTTAATCAATATAGACGAAGTACTATTTTATTCAAGTTACTGAAAGCTATAGAGAAAATATCCTCTTTTTTATTTATTAATTTAATTAAAATTTTATTTGTATTATATTTTTTTCGAACATTTTATATAATTTATGATTGAAATGTATGTGTGATCCAGTAAAATTAAAATTTATGTAACTTTTACAGAAAATAGTAGCGATGATTAAAAAAGCCCGAGATTTGAGCTTTTAAACTCTACCAAGTTTCTCTCTCAATAAAGCTTCTACTCCAAATAGCACATGTTGACCATGAAAAATTGATAAAAAGATTTTAATTTTGAAATAAATTAAATCGTATATAACTTCCTCATAATATATTTCTATTTATTAATTGAATATTTATTATGAATATTAGCATAATTTTGTTAAAAATAATTAAAAATACATTTCAATAAATATTTGGAAAAAAATTGTTTAATTGCTAAAAAATATATTCTATGACGAAGCCTTTAACATCTCAAAGAGTTTCAAGAAAAAAGATTTAACTCCGTGCATAATCTCAAGGTTGAGACTTCTTTATCAATTTTTCACAGTCGACTTTCAAACTCCATTTGGAGCAGTGACGTCGTCGAGAAAAGAACTTTACGGAGTTTAAAAGCTAAGAGTACAAGCTCTTCTTCTCTCTCTATAAAATGCTTCTTTGAGCATCAACCTATAATCGTCTTTTTGCATAAATATGTATTA
This sequence comes from Tetramorium alpestre, assembly GCA_021460005.1. Lineage (NCBI taxonomy): Eukaryota > Metazoa > Arthropoda > Insecta > Hymenoptera > Formicidae > Tetramorium > Tetramorium alpestre. The sequence goes on from JAJVSH010000102.1 coordinate 157,638, forward strand.
CGTCATTTTTTTGCCAGAGACTCTAAGTAATCTTTTAATTTTGTTAAAAAAGTATATATATCAGTAACTGGAATTATACTGTATATACACTTAGATGTAAAATTGACGCGTGCTGAATGATAGTCCAATCTAAAGGAAAAGCCGGGCGCTTAGGTGTCTTTTAACGATGCAATTTTACCGCGAATGCGCCGCTCGGCGCAACCAAACGCGTCCTACGAGGAAAAAAGGAAAAGAAAGGCAGAGATTGTCTTCTCCCCCGAGCATGCTTTCAGGTGCGGACGAAAATTGGCAGCGCTCATTCCGCGAGGGCAGACAATGGGCGCGAATCGTAAAAACGTCGCTGCCAAACCACGGAGGGCGCGAGCAAAGACAATCTCCTCCTCTTTTACGGGGCCATAAATTAATCCGAAGAGGGAAAGGAGCGGCCCAAGTGTTCTCTCCTCGTAACGCGGCGTGCAGACAGTTGCTCGGAAGTCGCGCGCGAACAAAGAGCCCGGATGTTATATCCCCGTGTCGAGAGGAGCCCGTGTTCGAAGCCGATCGAATCTAATTCGATTCGTAAATGAATTAATCTCATTTAGCCATAAATCTCAAAACATTCAGACCTTATTTCAAATTATCTCTCTTTGCACTATGTGCACTATTCTTGTAGTTGAAAGGTGATACTCAATTTTATCTTTTATATTAATAAAAGATGCATAAAAAATTAAGTATAAACATGTTACGTAAAATTCATCTTTCAAAATTAAATAATTGTAATTCAAGGTATACTTAGAATTTGCACTCATAATTTCTCATCAAACGATCTTTTGATAAAAACAAAATGCTTGCTCCTTTAGAACCAATATTGAAACCACAACGCGGTATCTGGTATCCTTCTCGATAAACGAAATAAAGCAAAAGAAGAGAAGAAAACGTAGGAAGTCTGAGCGAAGAGGAAGGAGCGAACTTCACTTTCGATGCGAGTAGGTTGTATCGCCTGCCAGGTTCCAAAACGGAATTGAATTCGCGTGCGTGTCGTAGCCTGCATAAACAGGGACGAAGAAAGAAAGCTGGGACAGAGACTGCGAGGGTGCAGTCGCGTTCAAAGGACGAAAGATGGAAAGGAACGTGGCAGATAAAACGGTATCGATCCGAGCGAGGGGGGAGGGAGGGGATTGACGACGGGCTGAGAAAGCACGGATGAGGAAGTCTCGTCGTTTTCCTTACCGTCGTTCTTTTTCGCGTCCCTTTCGGGCTATTGAAGGAAGAACCCTCTCAGAATCCTCGTGTCTCAAAGAATTTGTTTCCATGCGGGCAGTTCTTATCGGGTGTATCTCGGTCGCGGACAATGTCGATAACAGATAATTTTCAATCTGAAATTTCTACCTCGGTTGTCGCGAGACGCGAAAGATCGCGAAGGATCCCCGTGGGCAGGGGTTTGAAGAACGCGCGCCCGGCCCATCCCTCAAGACGTCAGATAAAATTATAGCTATGACGTATGCGGGGAAAATCTTTTCTGCCTTTCCACGCGCAAGAAGAATGCATCTTCTGCAGGGACTGCGGGAGGGGTAAGTCCCGGAGAGCTTTCAGACAGCACGGGAGAGCCCGTCTACTTGCACTGTCGCAAATCTTCTCACGCTCGATCCTAACTCTCGACCTCGTTTATCATCAGGCGAAGACCCTTCGAACCCTCGAACACGCGAGGTCGAGGGTCTGCCAATGTGCCGCCGCCTCGCGCGAACGCTCGCGGATGCTCGTCACGCTCGCATTAGGAGACTCGCGCCTTGTTTACGCCGTCATTTGCCCGGCGATGGATGATTTGAATTCGTCCGGCGCATCCATCGGCGAATCGTCGAGAATCCCTGAATCCCTTCGGGAAAGAACGGTCTCTCTAATGTCTGCCCCTTCCGCCCTCTCCTCACTGTCTTGTCGATAAAGGGAAGAAGTAGTACGCGTAGTTTCCCCGATCTTCGTTATTCCTCATTGGACTTGCTTACCGTAGCACGCCGGGAATGAACGTGATCGAAATTTAAATCGCGAACCTCGTGCACTGACCTTCTGATTACGTGTTTCACATTCGAGAATAATGTTAATCTAATTTGCGATGACGCGACATATTAGAGATGCGTAACGGAAGGTATGATCTCCCTCGAACAAATTAATTTTCCGCACTTTCAGCACGGACAACAAATCGCGCAGCAAACTGGCACCAATGTGTTTTCTTCGAGAGATCGCTGTCTCTCATCCCGATTCTCTGACATAGTTTCTTTTCGAGCTTCCCTTTGTCATTTCCCAATTCGCTCATGGCGCCGGTGGGGCGGTACATCCGAAAGTTTCCTTGCATCTGACGGATTCGGTTTCCGACGACCTGTCACTCTCGGCGGTTAACTCGGAAAATCAACTTCCGACCTTCGCCCCACGACCGACCCGCTTCTGAATTCAATTTTACGCGACACCGAGGGACGGCCGCGGGTGTGATAAAGACAGTTTGTAACTTTATAAAATTATAATCGTTTTTTTTTCCATTCCCGAATCGCGAGCCAGTTTATCACGATCTTGTTTTTGAATGTCTCTGTGTCAGAAGCAGCAAAACGTCGATAGTTTTTGACATTTCTTTTTCCATCCAGAAATGGAAAATCTTAAAAGAAAATGTTGAAAAAGCAAAAGTGTTAATAAATAAAAAATTGTTTCTTAGTTTCAAATTTTAAAGATAAATCGTAAGATTTTTCTGCATTACCTCTATATTCTATTTAATCTCCTGTTCAGATAGAAAATGTTCGTCGATTAATCATAAAAATGTTATCATTAATTACGATACGCGAAAAAGCATTAAATGGCAGGAACTCCAGAATCAGGAGTTTCATTAAGATAGTGATGGTATATCTTGCGAATCTTATTTGGTAAATGGCGAAAGTTACTTGATAACTACCCCCATATCTAAGTACTAACGCCGATGAGACTTCCCTCCAGGAATTGATTTCGTTTTACGAGCGGTTTCCTTCTCTATTCGAGATGCTCCTTTTCCTCATGACGCCTATGTGAAAGCAATGGTAGACCGAAATTGAGTAGATATAAGACACGTTTACAGTCGCGTAAACTCATCCGTAGCAATTTCATGAAAGCTAAATGTACTCTTAACGCTCATTCTTAAAAAATTTAAATTCTTCAATTCTTAAAAATTTATGAACTACAAAGATTAATTAAATCAACGCTTGTAATAAAAAGTGCGCTTTTTCTCAGTTATAGTACATATCCATTTTACTTCTTTTATCAACAATTATAATTTTTACTTAAATTTTAAGAACAAAACAAATGTAATATTTGATTTTTAAATAGTACATAATTATACATATATTCAATAGTACTATATGTATGTAATATGAATAAAAAATATATTATTTAAAACAAAATCAAAATAATATTTTTATAATTTATTGCAAACATAATTGTTAGTTAATCAGAAATATTAATTGTAAATTATATCATCTAGAATCCATCGTACATTTGTATCAAATAAATAAATGTCGTTTAATAAGAATAGAAAAAAAGGCCAATTGAAAAATACAAAATGCAGGATCTTGTTTAATCTAAGAGCCTTTAGTTATTTTTAAAGGCTTGAGCATGTAGTTATAAATGAATCTCGTTATCATATATATACGCGGCAAAATTATTTCTTCGTTCGATGGCACTCGGATGACAGCGTTAATGAACGGCGACTTTCCTCATTCAACGAAGACGAAGATTACAATTATTCGTCTCCCTAAATTGATTCTTGCGACGGAGATAATTAAGCTTTCGTCCGTGGCCAATATGTCTTTAGGCGTGGCGCAGTGATCATGAATATGCAGACTATACTCTTTTTAAAATATTTCCTCTACTCCCCCTATTGAAGTCTCTATCGTTATGGGAAAGGGGCATCGTTATTGGAAGCGAGTGCACTCGAGGGATAACAGACTTTGTTTTTCCTTTTTTCTCGGTAATTTCTGCCAATCCACGAAAGATTGCTTTTACCCCAGGTTTGCGTATTCTTAACGAATAAATTTTAAAAGGGACGCAAAGAAAATTATAAGTTTCCAGCAAACAAATACTATTCTTATTAATATTCCTCCAGCTGTATATCTTAATCTGAAATAATATTTCACATATTACCTTTCAAATTTACTCAAATTTATTTAAATTTATTAATCTTCCTAAGAATAATTGAGGAATGAAATTTAGGATGTACACATTAAATTTATATCTACCGAAATGCGCTTGCAAATCAGTACAAGGCCGGAAATGTATTCTCGACGAATTTCCGCAATTAGAAACTGCAATCTCCCGCCGCGGACGAGTGTAGTCTGCGAGCGCGCCTCTTTAGCTTCAAAAGCATGACGCTAGACTGACAACTTCGCTGCGTCGTCATCCGCGGGAAGATTGCCTAATGAATCCGCCGTGAGACAATGAAGCGGATCCGGAACGAACCCGGCCCATTGTGCGCCGAGACTATTTCATTACAGACTGGCTCGTGAGCTTTTTGAGAGACACCGTCGTCTCTCTGATTAATTCACCGGCTGGATCGTACAGGATGGAAGGTGAACGGCTTTTTGAGAAAGCTAAACGTCTCGCGTGTCGAAAACAGGCTTTCTTGATTACGACTCTTCTCTATATTATGGTGAATGCACGGTGCTTTCCTAGGATAATATCTTCAGAATGACACTAAATTGAAACTTATCGTTAAGTACAAATTACAGAGTATATAAAAAAATAAGCATATGTCTCTCTCTTTTTAATGTATTTAATGTAAAGAAAATATATGTGAAGTTATGAATAATAATTAAAAACAATTATTATTTACTTCAACATTATAATAAACTTATAACACTAATAATTAATGACTTAATTATCAATTATTCTAATTATTATCCTATTACGGTATTAATTTTGATACAAGACTGAAAAATGTAACATATATTAATGAAATGTTCCTAAATAAAATTTATTGGAATAAATTTTCATATGTTCTGACTAAAAAATATAGGACAATAATTTAATTATGATTTAATGGCGGATTAAATTCTTTAGTTTAATACAAAAGTATGCTCGTATATAATAAAAAATAAACTGTCTGCGTCATAGTATGATTTTTCTTGGACTTTTCGCAATTTCTCTAAATTAATGGCCACACCTGTGGGAACCTTGATCCTGGAATCGCGACGTCACAGGGGATCACTTCGAGGACAGGGTCGGGGACGCAACGCATCCCCGTCTCTCTTTCTCTATACTCGCGAGAGATAAATCACCGCGCCAAACAGGGCGACGGCCCCGTGCTTTCCCTTTTGTCCCTCGAAACGAGTAAATATTCAGCATGTCTGTGTATAACATTTATGACAAAGTTCGGCGGGTTCTCTATTTATTATTCATGAGCAGGCGGAGGGGCGCTCGGCTCGTCGTCTCGGCGACCCGCTCGTTTTTTTTTTTTTTTAAGTACGACGGTCGAATTAAAAAAGTTTTCCCTTAATTAATACGGCCGCCGCTGCAGGCTCGCAGTGCGTTCGAGAAGAGTCATGGCCCGTTCATGTTTAGCTTTCGAACTACCGAGGAAGGAGGGCTTCTCACAAATCGAGATTATCTCCCCCTTCTCGCTCTCGCGACTAATTTCCACGAAGTTTTGTTTTAATTACATAAAGACGCCGCGAAGTACGCCTAATTACCAAAGGCGAAGATTTTTTCGCGCGGCTGGAGCTGCGAGCGATATCACTCGCGATTAAAGCAGACTGATTTAAGACGCTTAAACCGACGTGGAAAATGCAAAAATCCACCAAACAAGCAGAACTTTTGTGGATTTACGCGGCTGTTTATCTTGTAAGAAACGCAGGGGTAATCTGGAAGTTGCGGTTACCCGCGATGAACGTCGGATAATTTGTAAGTAACTGCGGGAACGATCGTGGCAAACGGCGGCGAGCATTTCAAATCCGCGTGGTGCTCTCATAATAATGGATTTACTCGTTTAGCATCACTTTTCTTGCATCCTGTTTCTACGCTTTAACTTATCCATTATACTTTGCAACCAGGCTCTCCACTCCAGTTACTTTTCACCCGGACAAAGGGCCCCATTGTCTATAAAATAAACAGCTCGCTGCACGCGAATATATTAAACGAAAGTTCAAAGACGAAGCATACGTTCGTATTCATAAAGGAGTGCGTTCACGTTCGTGTTTCATGTTTTTTAAACAGGTTAATAAATCTTTGAAGCATTACAATAAGTTAATTATGCATTACTTTATACACAGGCTTTCTCAGCGTAGTGAAATGGCTGCAGAACGCTTGAGAAAAGAAAAATGGAAGGAGCGCAGAAATCTGATTAGAAAAAGAAGGAAAGGATATAACCGAGAAGAATTGTACTTAAGAGATTGTAATCTTTTTTATTTTTATTTCGAGTTTTTTTAATTCGGGTTAGTTTTGTTTTCATTGATATAAAATGTACATATCAAAAGCTACGTGCCGACGAATATCATCGGCAACTTTAACATAAACAATTTCGTTTGTATTTAACCGATACGGAGTCATTTTTGCGAAAAAAACTCGTACATGCTCCGTACGTCCGTTGTGCGCGAGATAATCTCTGATCGAAACAACGAAACAGCGAAAGAAAGTGACGTAAACGAACCGTACGTCCCGATAATTATCTAGCCGGCCGTAAATCGCGTGGGAGATTCGCACGCTCCGTCTGGGACAGCTTCATCAAGCCCGAGACACAACGACCGACTGCCGAAGTTCTGATGGAAATGGGGCTCGTTATGCGCGAAGTTCGAACTCCTTTCCCTCAAAAGCCCCGCGTGGAACCGCCCTGCTTTTTTTGTCCCCCGCATCGGGACAGTTTATCGTTTCCCTCCCTCGGGAGCAGACGTTGCGTTCAGGCTGGCTGTGTAAGCTGCTTCTTTCTCTCTCGTCTTCTTTTTCTTTCTCTGTAGAAAAACTTAATAAAAATAATGATATTACGGTTCGCAGGGGGTGGTGGCAGCAAGGGTGGCAATTACCCACCTCGACTGGCTTTCTTGCAGCCGGGTAAATACGGATAACGTCGCTGCTGCGCTGCGACAAGGCGCCACTCCGGATACCAGAAGATATATTATATATACGATATTATATACCGAGAATACCCTGGACATCCTCTGAAGTTCCGAAGCTTCCGCTAGTTTCACGTCGCGAAAATGTCGTACATGTACCGAACTATCTGCCGTACAAACTTGTGTACAACGACAGTGTAAATACATAATTTCTCAAATATTCGTCGCGAATTGCCTGCAATATTCTCTGCTAGCTAACATTGTTCACTATTAATTACGTTCATGTATAATACTTTACATATTTTAACATTCAATATTTAATGAAAACTATTATAATAAAAATTAATAATACAATAATTTTTGTCTAATAAAAATTTGCTTATAAGTATGCAAACAGAATTAGATTCTGCGTTGAAAATAACACTTTTTTTTATTTCAAAACTCAAAAAAATATTAAATATTTCTAAAATATTACCTCGAAGTATCGTATACAGTAGATAGATGAACGGCAATCGTGATTTTTTATTTTTCAACACGAATACGATTTATGACAGCAATAAATTGTACAATTATCGCTGTTGAGATAGAATTTTGATACACGAGGCAAATGCACGACAAAAAAAACAGAGGAAGGGTTCGTGAGAGCGAGGTGTACTATTAGGAGACAGAACAGAAATATAACTGAGGGGGGAGAGGGGCAGATAAAAGCGGCGAGACAGTATTGGCTCTAATTATCAGAAAGGTGCTCCCAGAGGAAAGGAGGCAAAGCCATTTAGATTAGAGCCATCCACTGTGGAGAGCATCGTTATCACTGACGTGAATAATACGTTCGTTTATTCGAAAAATTAGTCTCCTTTATTTCTTTTGTTAGATTAAGCTAAAATTTAACAAACAAAGCATATTACAAAAATATGTAAAAGTCATCAATTAATTACATATTATATGTGTGTGAATATTAACATAACAATATTCTAAATATTTGTTACTTGTTGCATAAATATTATTTATTACTTGACATACGTATTATTAACAGTGCCGGTACGAGTCTGTTACGTATTTCTTCAGATCACTTTTTATCATACGGAAACGAAAAGAACTGTTAAGATCTCCGATGGAGAACCGGATGAGAACAAAGGTTGATAATTATCTCCGTAATTCCTCTGACGCGACGTAACAACATCTTATCTCCGATCATCGAGAAAAAAGTCATGCGTTCGCCGGAATGTCGCATGTCCGTTACCGGTCGTTCGGACCGCCGCGCTGGAAGAAACGCGAGTGACCGTATTTCAGAATTACGAGTCGCGACAGGATCGATGGTAAACATTGTGCCATTCCTATGCGAAGGCGTACCCCGGGCGGCGTGTAATTCCGAAATTTATGGGGGATGACCGTGCCGAACGAAAGGGTACGGACGTACGTCGCAGGATCAAAAGATACCCGGGCTTTTGACGGCGGCAAAAAGGGGGACCGTGGAACGACGCGCTTAAGGCGGAGCCGTTACCGCGTAAACGACCTCCGCTGAAACGGCGGGGTGGAATCTTTTTGCCGCTGCCTAACGGCATGTGTCGCGCACGAATGCAAACCGCTTATTAACGCAGCTCGGGGAAAAATCAATTTCCTCGCGGCACGATGATTTACTCTCTCAAATCGTCCGCTAAATGAGCAGCAGCTAGAACCCTATTTCATCTCGGATTAAAGCTTGTAAATCACGTCGCTATACTTCAACCCACCGTTAATGCGCGATTCATCCTGCACGTGTTTGCTTTAGGCAATCGTATTTTTTAATTTAATACGAAGCTTCAATATACCGAACATAACGTCTCGATACACAAAAGAAGTTTTTAAGAAAAACCTTATTTTTTAATTTAGATCTTTCAAATCGTTTGACCAATATATTAAAACAGGCATAAGTAATCTCTCTCACGGAAAAATACTCATAGCTGTAACTTGCGCGAAAGAATTTCATGAAGTTGAAATTTTTTAAGCAATGGACCATCTTATGTGCCTCACGTAAAAAACAATTTGACGTAAAACATAACCAGCGTTCATTGTTAGTCGATAAAGGATGACGCACTTAGAAAATTGTCGAAGTTAATTATGCAGTCTACTTTACAAACTTTCGTCGCGTATCAGGCGCGGCCCGACAGGCTGATGCACCTGTCTCGCCGTTGTTATCGGGACAATAATCGATTTATCTACCCGCCGGAGGGGGAAGAAAGGTCTCTGTCTGGTACGAAGAGAGAATATGCCGCGTCTGTACGAGGTTGTTTTCGCACTAATTGCTTTCATTTCCAAATTACGTTATGCGCCAGGAGAGCCTAAAAGCGGGCAGTACAGCAGACAGTGATGCCGAAAGTGCGACGGCGTCTAGGCATAGTGGGTGCAAACTTCGTCAATATCACTGTCAGCATAACGACTGGAAATCGCAGAAATTGCCATCGTCGTTCGTGATGAAGTCTCGTCGAATGTAAACATCGATGTCAATCTAAATGAATTTTTCTGTACAATTTCGCAGTAATAACTGCGAATAAGTGGTTAATAGAGGAATAATAAACAAAAGCAAAAATGATTTGCAACTCATGCAACAGTTGCAACAAGGCCTTTTGCGATTTTTCGCGTGTAAAACATTTTTCTTTTGTTCGCTGTCGCAACATTTTATTAAAATCGACTATATCCTCTGCTTATTTTTTTTTTTTTTCTCTAAAACGATGAACGCACCGCTTCGGAAACAGCCTCGCAAATTCCGCTCCATCGGACGCATTCCAAGAGCGACAAGTTTCGCCCCACCGAGCGCCTTCTGGAGCACGACAAGGGGCTCTCCCCCAGTTCCAATTTTGGAATGGACACGAAATTCCCCGTGGCCTCTTTTATTTACTTCCCGGCATCCCGGCTAAAAGCACGCGCGCGCGCGCTCCTTTCCGGAGGCTCGCGGACAAAGAATCGTATTTTTAACCGCTTCTCGTTACTGCACCTTGAGTAGCACCCGGAGCGGCGCGCCGCTCTCCCGTCGAAATTTTCTCGTTACCCGAGCTTTATGTCGCGGACGTTAAAGAGAAATATGAACGGCTTAAGAGCTCCCGTTAGGTACACGACCGAAGGAAAATGAGCGCGGGGCGTGCAATACGGCGCAAGCTATTCTGCAACGATGAGCCTCCTCTCGTGAGACTTGCTAGGCCAGCCTCTTCGACACTTGGTTAGTGACTCGCAATTTTCTTCAAGCTTAATCATAACATCATCGAACGGCAAAAAAAACACAGACCTCAATTTATTAATTAATTAAATATATAAAATATTTCATACAATTCGTGTATTTTGAAAATATTCACTATTTATGTTACTGTCATTTTATTTCAATATTATTCATAACTTTGATATTTCGAGAACTGTATCGATACTCCCTATACATTCCCTCGTATCGCTTAATATTAAAAAATATGACTTGATCGTCAAAGCGAGACGATATATGCAGAATAATAAACAAGAGAGCTTTAAAATCGAACGGAATTACTAAAACTGGTCCTAATAACGTCCCTCGTAACGACAACAAGCGGAAAAAGATGATGAAAGGTTTGGGTAAATATTGTACGTCGGGAATACAGTAAATTGGCTTCAAATCCCACGCGCGCGCTTTCAATTGTCGTGCGCGTATCACAAACATTTTTCGATTCCCTAAAACTGGAAATTTAAAGGTCCAACCGCGACAGTAATTGTCATGCTCGATGACCCGCGATGGCGCAAATTGCGGATAATTGAATTTCATGATCATACTAGCGCGACTATAAAGCCTCTGCATTTTCCTGTTTGAACGGTAATCTGTTTTCGTTGAATATTCCGTTCTCGCTAACATTATTCCAATATCGACGCGTTTGCGATATTGATTGCGCGCTTTATATATTTTTCATGCAAAAACTTGAAATATTAAAAAGCGTTTCATTGTACACGTCAAAATTACCGCATTTTCAGCGAAAATGATGTACTAGCATTTTCTCATCAAATTATATTTTCTCACCAATTTCCGTACTAATACTCAAGAATTATATTGATAAAATTTATTAAAAAATATAACATGTAGTGAAATATGTAAGAGATATAAAGTTGAATAGTAATATTTTGAAATTTAGTTTAAATCGATAAACGAAGAGCAAACAGCCGCGCCACATTTTGTCAATGAAATGTCGTTAATAAAATAAAATGCTTTTTCGCGTTTTATCTGTCGCGAGAGAAAATATCATTCGGTTTGCGGACAGGGGAAATATTACGAAAATATTAAAATGAACGGAAGTACGTAACTCTCGGTGTTGTTCTGCGGATTTCGGGGCTTGTGGTCGGCGCCCCGCGGCGCGGAGCGAGTATCCGCGCGAGGAAGCGACCGAAAGGAAGAAACGGAGGCACAATGGATGTATGGGAAAGAGGGAAGGAATCGAAAATCGCCGTGTGCGCTTCGTCACGACATCCGTGAGACGTGCCGGCGCCAGCACGAGCGTAACGACCGTTCGTGCGCCACGGACACGACGTTATATATTTGTGCCCACACGGCCTTGAACGGCGTTCGTGTGCCGTAGCAAAGTTTGAAAAATAGTAGTCTTCTTTGTGCGTTGGCGACTTCGCGGACGCATCCCGGCGAGCAAACACTCGAAACTATAACTTTAAGAAATTTGAATGAGATTCTAATATATTACAGTGGGGAAGGAAGTGAGAGATGCGTACATTTTGTCGTGTGGTGTACGGAGTTTGCGGTAATCTTCTAGGATGAATTCGCGATGGATGCGGTGTCTGCAAAAAGATTTAGATCGTGTCAGGATAAGGGATTTTAATGTAACTAAGATGATCGTGTGTAGATCTTTTGAGAGAGCCAGTCGTCGAAACCTTTTCTACCTTGATGACATTTCGCTCAAGCTAACCCAATTTGTTTTTCCCTTTCATCGAGAGAGAGGGGAGAGAGAGAGAGAGAGAGAGAGAGAGAGAGAGAGAAAGAGAGAGAGAGAGTCGTTACAGATCAATGAGGAACCCTTCTTGACGCATGACCCCATGATCGTGACAAAATGCAGATTCGTGAACACTTTCTTTCGCGTGTCTGACAAGGCCAAAGGGCAAGGGCGCTCGTCCCTTCCCAGCTCGTTTGTCGCCGTACCCGAGGAGAGATCATCCATTCCGCAGTGAAATCACGTTGCCAAAAGTTCTGTTTCTTATTCTTGGCGCGGAATAACTAGACGATCGCCATACGGATTCCTCAAGAATAACAAACTCGTGATTTGTACCATCTCTCGTTTTTAAGAGTGTAGGAAATATAAAAATAAACAATGAAACACAAGGGGTGAAGAATATTTGAAAAGGAGAAAAGAAACGCCATACTAAAACAATATTAATCACGAGGAAGAATAGAAAAATATCCGCTCGCGAATTGCCAATATCCGTCACGGAAAGAGAAAGGAAGCAGAGAAAAGGAAGAAATCAATGCGATATTTCCTTCTTTCATTGTTTCGTGAAACTTCAAATACGGGAGAACCCTCGCTGGCTCTCCTCCGCTGTTGATCTCCTCCGTTCTGTTTTCGAAGATGCAGAGAGGCGGAAAGGTACGTCCAGTAGCCAAGGGCAAGCTGACAAATGGCAAAGATTTAAGCAGCGCAACCGCCGGCGCGCGCGTATTTTTCATCAGCGAGAAAAGGGCGGCGCGCTCGCTGCGTTAAGTAATTGCATCCCGACGTTCGCGCTGAAGGTAAAGAACGGGACGGTCAGAGTAAGAGTGGAGACTGCGAGGAGACATGAAAGGTGGGGAAGACCCAAGTTAGAAGTAAGTAAGCTGCGAAACCAGTTATCGGATTTCGCGTGCGGAATATCGCAAACCCAATTTTCTGAAGAAATCGTATCTTTACGATCACGTTTGACCGCTTCAATATAAAGTGCTCCGTAAGAAAAAAAAAAAGAAAAACCGTGCAACTCAGGCGTGTAATTTCATCCGCAATAAATAATGAACGACTCAGCCCGAGGTGACACGAGAACAATCATGGGTAAACCCTTTTCGTGACTACTGAAGTCACGCGATGACTTTAACTGCATCAATATTGTAACGAAACAAATATATAAAACGTACAAATAAGGAAGTATACAAATAACGTCGATCGCAGTTTTTTCAACGTAAAAACCATGTCTAACTGTACCGCGACGGGAGAATAATAATTTCAATTTGTCCAGCGCCGTCGTCGCCGGTCGATGCACTGTATTTATCGCGGCATCGCAATCACGCAAAAAGCAAGCACGTGACAAAATCGTTTTGCCTTACGGCGCATCCCGCCCCGTTCTCCGCCGCTATCAGATTCCACGAAAAGCGAGAAACGTCATGGAAAATAACGATAGCTCGGTCCCATCCATTTCTCTATGGTTTCGACCGCGGTAGCGTGAGTGGGAAAGTTCTTAATGACCCCGTCGTCCGATCGCCGTTCTCGCAACGGCGGAGGAAGATAACGGAGGTGCGAGAAGAGGAAAGGAGCGGCTTAGACGCCGCGATACGGTAATACGAATTTCGTAAAGGGCATTAACTTCCGCAATAAACGCCGCCAAGAAATTAACGGTAAAGCGCGAGAAACTTCCCGCGGCGGAACTATTAAACCGCGCCGGGATATCGCGCGCTACTTGGACGACCCGTGCAATCCGTTTCTCGCAGAACGGGACGATCGTATAATCCCTTTATTAAAACGCGGATTACTGTCCGGTGCTTGAAATGTTGGCATTTCATTATTCCACGTGCGAGAAATTCCGGAATTCGACGATCGAGCACTTCCGCGAAATTACGTCTGATTTGGAGATTTTCAGAAGTGGAATGTATAAAACGCGCGCATGAATGTTGAGATAATTGGAAAGGAGAAAAAGGAGTGCATCTGATACACAGTATAATGAATTAAAATCTCTATATGCATATATATATATATATATTATATACCTATATATGTATAGTTTAAAAAGAGACAAGATTGTTCTCAGTATCTGAGATATGAAATAAAATGAAATGGATTGTCTGATCCAAATGAACTGAATTTCTCTATTTGTGTGAATAGAGTTGTGTGTATATATGGTTTATAAGCTGTTTCTCGGTACTTTAATGTTATTGTAAACTTTGGGCAATGTAAACATTAATTTTTAATGCAACACAGATCACAAGAGCCTAGTAATTGGAACGACAAAATACAAATTGCAGATGTCGTTTGTCTGCGAGCTGGGACGGTTACCTCGCATTTAACGTGGAAAGGCAGCCAATTAGCCGTCTGCATCGCGTCGAAGAAGATGCAACTCTTAGGTAAACGCAAATAAGCGACTCGAGAATTTCCCGAAACCCGCTCGCGAGACGGACTTGCGTAGAACAAGGAATGACAGAGAGCAAGGAATCGTAGAGGAGGAAGGAGAGGAGCAGACAGGTAAAACGGAGCGCGAAAACCGAGAGGAAAACGCGGAGAAGGATAGAACCGTCGAGACGGATATAAAAGAGGAAACGCGCAGTTCGTCGCGTTTACATTTAATTAATTAGTCGGTCAACGTCGGCATCCACCGCGGATGTGGAAGAAACGAGCGAATGCTACCGCGGGCGAGAGAGACGTGCTTAAACGCGTTTCTTTCATCTTCCTTCGTAAAGTTGACGGTTACAGACATCAGCCGCATGACGTTGCTGCGAGCGAGGATTTATCTCGTTTGAGTAATGAAGGTACGCGAAAAGTGAAAGTCAGGTCGCAAATGAGAAAGGTATGGGACGTAATTAATGTTGCAATCGCGATATTGAACGTTCTCATTATTCTTTCGTTTCCGTGCACTTAAGCCCAAGACGCAGCGTATTTAATAATTAGTACTTCGAGAGGTTTTGTTTTCTTATCGCGCGTCAAGTGGAGTTTTATATTTTATACGTAATTAACGGGAAGTGGTCGTTGATTAAATTACTTAGAAACTTATTTCCGAGTTGTCGGGAAAAAATTCAGCACGGAGATAATTGTAAAAATTAAGACGCATCATAATAGTGTCCGTTTCTTGGAAGGCAAATTTAACCGTTATCTATTTCGTTGTAGAGGATAGTATTGGAATTTCCGGTCACATCCTCGGGAAACGACTTCCTCGTGTGTGTCTTCAGGCAATTTCCAAGCGGCCGTTAATGCGTAACGGAGTCATTAAGAGAGATTCGTTCGTCGAGGTCGGTGCTCCTTCCGCCGTTTCGCAGCTTTAAATGCGTCATAAAATCATTCTTAATCACAACCTTCCGTACTCTATACCGTTTGCCTCTAACAATTGACGATTCTGATTAAACTACTCTTCTGTTTAACGTCGAACACACTTATGTACATAAGTCCTTTAAAATATACCAGTGTCTAAAAAAGAGGACACGGAAATCTCAATTATATCAATACGAATCTCTTTGTATAACGGGACATTTTAGAAACGTCTGAATAAGCAGGATGCTCCAGGGTAATTCCAATGAATCATGTAATAATACGGGATCCTTTCTATACAAGAAATCGATTTTATATGACGGAGACGTTTCGCGAGGAGCGTATCCTTCTCCGAACGAACTTTGCCATTGCACTTCCAACGAAAATGCCCACGCGCGGCCGGATAGAGCGCGGATGTGCAATTAGTATAATGAATTCGCCCACGGGATACCCACAGATCCGTCGAACGTATCATTAATAAACGCCTCCGTCGGGAGAACACCTTCACCTTCGTCTTTCTCTCCGCTCGCAAAGCGCCGAAGTTCGATGTCGGAGCAACTAATGTAAGCAACGCGCTTCTTTCTTTTAATTCCCTTGGGACAAGTCCGGGGTTCTATCGTCTCTTGAATAGTCCGCCAACGTTTCCCGAATTTACCCTCCCACCTTCGATTCTACGAGTAATTAGAGGGAACTTTATCGTCGGGAGGCCCACCTATCGAATTTAGCTCGCTGTCGCGTTTGGGCGCGCGGTAAAGTTACTCGCCCCTGTAGAAAACGCAAACTTTTAATTTATTTAAAACCCCCGACGGTAAAAAGAAAAGGAGAGAGAGCCGAAAAATCTTCCCTGCGCGGGAGAGCGAGTTTGGACCCTGTAGATCCTCTAATGAATTCTTATTCGATCTCGGAATTACTGAGGTCGCGAATGGACCCTGTCGACGCGCAAACATGCCTATTCCCCTCTTCCTATTCGCCGTCGAGGGAGCAACGGGGCTGAAAGCCGCAGGGGCATCGGAGAGACCGTGAAAAACGCCCTCCTTAGCTTAAAAAAAAACCGAGCCGGAGGGGCGTACGTATCAGAAGTTACGTTTATCAGGTGAAACGTGCGGTAGTTTTCACCCATGGCTTCCACCCTCTTATTCCCCTTCGCTCCTCACTTTTGTGACTCATCAGTCTTCTGATTTTATACTTTACTTTCCTCTCCTCGTATCTCTACTCCCATCTCTTCTCCCACGCGATCGCTTCACGGGCATCGATCGCGAGCCTACGCGACCCTGAAATCCCTGCGAAGAGCGCATCTCAGGTTTCCGCGCGGATTAACTTTCGGAAACGGAAGCCTGTCCTGAAAGATTACGATCGCGCGAGCCGAAAGAAATCAAACTTTCATGTAAGAACGTCAATATCCGTGTGACGATTAAAATAAATCAAAATTTCACTCTACGAGGACATTCCAAATAACAAATAATCTCAAAATAAAAAACTAATTCAAAGCTGTCCTTTTTCGCAATATGAAATGCATGTGAGATTATTTGCAGTTCTAACTTGAATTAGTTTTTTATTTTCTATCTTCTTTATTGTCTAGAATATGAGAAAATAGTCAGATAAAATCAATCATATTGTTGATACTTAATCAAATATTTCATATAAATTTCATTCATTTTTAAACATCTATAATCTGTCTATAATTGTACAATTTTTTGCAAATAGCGACGTTTAAAGATTGAAAACGATAAATTATTCGTAATTTTTAAGAAAGCAAATTTTAATGTTAAATTCTTATTCCTATTTCTACAAGAAACAAGACGATTTAATTTCAAATAATTACATTGACGTTTTCTTTCAGCTAGACGAGGACAATTCAATTTCCTTAATCCCTCCGTGACTCGCCCCGTACGCATACGCAGCAAATATTAACGCGCAAAATTTATGCCCAATCTAAAAGAACCGCTAAGAGTCCCCACATTTCTTTGAAGATACTGAGCTCGTACAGAATTTAATACCGGTGCAGCGAAACCAGCAGACGCGGCAAAGGAGTTGCACGATTCGCGAATACACCGTGGACGATTCCCCATCTTGGCAGCGCGAGCAATTCGCTAATACATTTCTCGTGATATCATCCGCCGTGTATTAAGTGGGATATGAGCTTTTTGTGCGTCTGTCGGTGTTGCTTTCCGTTTGAGATCAAAGTGGATACATAGCGCGTCCTTTCCTGTTCCTTTCTTCTTTTTTTTCTTCTTTTCATTCGTATCCCTTCGCACGGAAGGCACGGAAAATCATTCCTTGTATTAATCCTTTCATATCTAACAGAATGTACATCTATTCCGTAAGAGAAATTAATGGATAAATATTTTTCACGGTATTTATATGTTTACGAAAAACAAAGAGTTAAAAACATTCAATGTAATAATTGGAGAGATTAATTGCTTATACCGTTTATGCACGCGTGAGTGTGTGCAATACCTAACCGAATATAGGAAATCCTGATATTGAACTCGCTAATTATACCAGAGGTCATTAAGCAATTAATATATAATGTTGTCAGTAACAAATTCAGCACGCATTTTTAATGCATTTTAAATAATTGATGACTTAAGAAAATGAATATTATGGTATAAGAATGATTTATAAATAGCAATAAATCAAACTGTTACTAATTAAATAATGAAAATAATATTTAATAAATGCATATAATGAATCAAGTCTACACCTTTGTCTTCTATATTTACAATCTTAACCAGATGAATTTATTATCTAAATACGTGAATATTTAAAGAAGAAATATAAGGACAATTTTTCTCATACAAGGTTAACGGACATTGAGTAAGATTGGTTATCTTTGTGTTTTATTGCACAGAGATATCGATAGTTTCACAGATTATGCAATTGGCTTATCAGAAGTCATTTACTAAATCGTATCGCATCTCAAAATCTACGGAAAATATACTTCATAGATATAACGCAGCCAAAACAATAAAGAAAGATTAAATTATCAATCGGTTCAAGTTCAAGTTACATTATGAATTGAAAGATCTTAATAAATCTGTGTGACTATTTAAAATTAATTATTAAAAATATAAGCAAATGTAGTGACATTCGATTGATGATATTTATGTTTGAAGATATTGTTAAATAAAAATCATAATTTAGTATGAGTTGTTCTTAATTAATTATTTATTTTAATAAATAATTAAAATTTTAATAAATAATTAAAATTTTAATAAATAATTAAAATTTTAATAAATAATTAAAAAGAGATATTTCATACTTATAAAAGTTTTATAGTTTTTAGGCACAAACTATTGGTTTAATTTTTTTGAAATGTCTACTTTAATCCTGTAAAAAAATTTTTTAATTCTATAAAGCCAAAAAAATTTTTCATCCTTGCAAAAATTTCGAGTCACACATAGTTATTTTTCCGCAATATTCTGATAAAGAAACTGTTGTAAAGTGCGAAATGTATATACATATTATACATAAATACATACATATACAAACAAGTCAAATACATTATCCTTTTATATTGCATTTTTAATTTCACATTTTATATTATCGACCTCGATCAAGTTTGACAGTCACTCCAGCATCCCCTTATGTTTATTTTTATTAATGCAGATTAACTTTAATCTCAGTTTAACTTACTTTCTATTTTTTTAGTCTCAAGAATTAGAAAAAGATGAAAAGTAAGTTAACTCGAGATTAAAGTTAAGTAAAGTGCATTGATAAATTGCTGGAGTGACGGCCAAACTTGATCGAAATCGATCGAAATCTAGAATAATGGAGCAAATAAAAATGTAGGAAATAAAAAAAATTTCCTACATTATCGAGCCTAGCTCAAGCATGCAGACATATAATTTTAAACTTTATTTATTTCGTAAGATTTCTTACTCGTTAAGTTATACCTATATAATATACTTCTATAATACTATAATAATTTCTCTAATATTATCAAATTACGTTCATAAATACTGTTACTTGTTTAACAATATCTTCAAACATAAATATCAATGTGTCAATAAAGGATTTTAACTTCAAGGTCTAGATGTCACAGTTGATAACAGCACGAAAAAGAAGGAGATTATTATGACCATAGCCGACGATGTGTTAGACGTGCCGTAATTTCCACCAGTTTCAGTATCTCCAGTAGAACGTTTTTCCACTACCCACACTGTTTCTACTTCTATTGTTTTTACTATCCAGTCCAAGTAATGAAACACATCCGCGTAAACTCCAGGTAGCAATGGCTCAGCACATCCTTCGCCACCGGAAACGAGACCGGTCAGAATACCGTCGCAGACCATCCCGCCTCCAGAATCTCCCTGAAAGATTCGAAAAATAATAATTTATATAAATCATATTTGTTATGAAACATATACATGTATACGTAAATGAATAAAAAGATTACTTGGCAAGCATCTCGTCCACCCTCTAAGTAACCAGCACAGAACATGCCCGGTGGCAAATCTGTTACGTTTTTAAGCAGGTTGCGACATTCGTCTGTGCCTCGAATGGGTAGATCCACGTACATCAAGTCGGGGAGCGTTATCGGGAAATCCTGAAATATTTTAAAAGCGTCTTAGTGAGACAGAGACTCTTAATTCAAACAAATTTTTTTCTGAAGTCAAAATATTATACTCACAGACGATTGATAACCCCAACCAGATATCTGACAAACTGTATTAGCTTCGGGTGTATTCCCTGCCAAGGGCACACTATGAAGTTCCAGAGTAAATTCAAAGGGTGTCTCTAGCTACGAAATGAATTATGCTTAATAACTTTGCAAGTCACTTGAAAATGCAGCAAATAATAGTTGAATTTGTAAAACTATCATACTTTCAAAATGGCAACGTCATTGTATAAGTTATCAATGTCAAAATTGGGATGAACTATGACATTTTCTATCTTTCTCTGCTGCCGCGTCAAACCTCGGTCGTTCAAGTTTACTATTCCTCCGACCACCATAACCATCCATGGTTCCAAAACCGTTCTAGAACTATACAATTAATAGCTCTATTTATATCTATTTAGCAATTATTTAGTTTAATTTAATTTAATTATAGACTTAAATAGATTTTCTCAAACACTTCTCTATTAATCCATAAATGTTTACGATATATAAATTAATTGATTAATCGAAGTTTCACACAAACAAAAATCTTTTAAAAAGATAACAAAAGTAAATTAAAAATCACTTTATCAAATCACTTAGATATGACTAGATATGACGCTACTTTATCAAACAATAACAATAGTTTTCATAGAAAACAACAGATAACAATAGAAATTATCAACTAAAATTAAAAATAGTAACAATATTAAAGTAACGAAGTCTACAGTTCTACTTATGGTGTATGTTGATAATACTGTTGATAATAATTAAGACATCTATTTGAAATCATTGTCTTACAGGTACATGCAGTGACCTGCTGTTAGGACTAGAGAAGGACTAATTATTGCGCCGCCACAGAAATGCCTCTGAGACCAACTGCGTATTAATGACACCTAAAAATAGCATTTTTTTCAGATACCTATGCGTTAAATTAAAATTGCCTGATGAGAGAATTGCCCTATATAAAATATTACCTGATGAGGGAATTGCGCTATAAGGGCCTTTGTGCCATTAACTATGCGACCGGTTAAACGAAACTCTGTCGCATCAAAAGGAATAGAAAAATCAGTTGGCGATCTTTCGGTTGGCAATCTTTCGGTTGGCGAACCTTAATGCACAAATTAAAATTGTCATTATCGTTGATAGTGTATATGTCACGTTGTCGCAAGATAAAATCTAAATTACATGACAAAAAATAAATTTATTGAGAAGAACGAAGTTTTTATAACCCCAAGTTATTTCGACGCATAAATGAGGTATTCGCGTTATTCATCACGAGCGTAAAAATTATTTTCCGGAACGTACATGGCCCGCGCGATAATTATCGACGAGCTTAATGAAAAACTAATTAACCGTCGCAATTTTATCCGAGCGCGATTAATATTCTATCAATCCTGATCTCGTTGCGAGCGCATGCTGCGCGTATTTTGATTCGATAATGCATACTAATGATTCGTGCAAAATTGCTCGTTGCTCACTCTGTTCATTTTCCCGGTTTCAGAAATAAACAAGAATAACGAGCACTCGTCTTTTTGTGATGCATAAAATCAGTTTTGAGATCAAGATATACGATAATTTCCTCTTTTTCTTATATACTCACCATGGCCGAAACACAGAGTCGCCAGAAACACCAACAGAGGTAACGTAGCCCGCATTGCTCTCCACGAGTCACGAAGGTTCATCACTTACTTGCTATCACAGAGCGACTGCCTGTCGCTAGCAATTGCGGTGTATAGTAAAATTCATTATCGGACTGTGCCTCGACAAAGCGTTTATCGTAGCTTTATCCGTTATCGGGTATCGGTTATTATCTTGGATTATCTTGGATCAATTGAGATTTAATTCCACGTCAATTGTCGTTACATTTTTACGCACTCATGGAAATTCCGCTATTACTATGATTCTCGAATTCCTTTTTTTTAATTGTTTTACAATGTTTTTATAAAATCGCACTTTGCCACTTTTATTTCTAATAAATTTTGTCGAAAAATTTTTGTCATCGAGATTCTTTTTCTTGATGGCGTCAACTTTCATTGGTTCATATTTCCTTTTTCTTTTCGCTAAGTAATAAAACGTAATAAAACGTCTATGTTTAAGATAATAAGTTACAAGAAATAGGAGGAGCAGCGATAATGTCAACTCATAAAGAAGACGCTCCGCTATATATATGTAAACTCGCGACGTCATGTCGATAACGGTTCGAAATGATACTTGCGACGTCGAGGGATCGAGCGAAGCCACGGGCGCGACAATTCTTGCCGGAAGCCGATGAAATTACCAAGTAGGATAGATAAAAATGTTCTGGAATTGGCAGAATTTTTGAATTCCACCCCAAAGCCGGACGAGATATCAGGCATCAACGACAAGGGCGATCCGAGGATAATGAAATTCCGGAACGGAGGCTATTTCCGGCGACTGCAGCGGCCGGCTGCAGGATATTCATCGAAGACGGGCGCTAAACTGCGAGTCGTGCGAGTATCCAATATGCAAAGTGGTTGGTGGCCGTTCAGTTCAGCCACTATTGACGTAAATTACCGGGATATCGTTGTTCCTTCCTTCATTCTCCCCCTTCTTTCCTTAACGCCATGTGGCGGGAGATCGGATGGCATTGACAATGAAAAGAGAGATAAGGAACGACTGATATGGAGGAGAAGAGAAAAATATTTATTCAAAAAAGTGGGAAAAAACGTAAAAAAATTGAAGACACAGGAAAAATTCACGGGTAATGTTAGGAAGAATGGAAATTCAATATGAATAATCTGTTACATTTCAGTGATTTTGTTCAGGATCTTTCATTTGTTTTAAAAAAATAATTATATATTAATTATATTTCGTAGTCTATTAACAATTGTTTAGACAAAATATTACTTTTTGCTTAGTGCAGTTTTTATTCTTCTTTTGCGCTTCTGTATCACTGTTGAAATTTTATATTTGAATATTAAGCAATATTTTTGCGTTTCAAAGTTCGAGCAATACTTTTAAATATGCATTTTATTATTTAATTAGAAATCTCAGTTCTTCAATTCCCGAAATTAATTCAATTTCTAAAGAATAGAATTTATGATTATATTTAATGATAAATGTATACGTCTTCCTTTTAGCTATGTACTTGTTATGTGAAATTTAAATAATCTCATTTGAAATCAGTACAGAAGAAGTAAATTACAATATATTAGACAAAGATGCAATAAAAATAAAGGATATATCGCATGTTATGTTTATGATGTTCTAACTGTATGATGGCGAACCATCTCCCGAGGATAATGAGAGATTCAAATTCAACGATACGACAGACCGGGAGGCAGAGGAGGACCAAAAGGGGAAAACGGAGAGATATCGCCGAGAGGGGGCCGGCGAGCGGGGACAGAGTGTATAGGGCTGATAGGAGTCGCCATTACCCATCCCCATGTTAAACCAGCCCCCGCGTACAGCGACACGCAACCCCTGTGTACAATCTCCGTGTGTCCAACGGACCCGTCGAGGAGCCTCGGGCGTTGTCTACCGCAGAATCGCCATTCGATCGGTCCACTCGAAAGCATGCCGCGATCGTGAGTACATACGCACCGGATGTACCGTTCGGTTTAATACCAGCTCGGGGTGATAACCGGCTGGTCGGCGAACTAACAGCGGCCGACAAGCTCGTAATTTAGCCCTCTCCCGGGCCCAGGTAGCTGGTAGCGCGCGAACGAGCCCTTCCTTTTCGTTCGGTAAGCTACGGATTTACCACGATACGCAGGTAGGAACATCACGATGCGGCAAATCAGATTTATCCGCGAGCGTGCTAGTCAATGTAGCGGCTATCAGAGGCAACAATGCGGCAACAATACGGAATCCACGTGCGCAGATAGTATCCCAAGTTGAAAGGGATTCACGTATCTGTGCGCGCCTAGTAGGTATGCTTTTGGTGTATACATACTTTATCGCAATCACGGCTAATTAGTAACGCGCCCAGGAGAATAGGAAGATAAATAAATGACCCAATGGATGGGTCTAAACACATTCCTCCGGACATCGGCTCTCCACGCGAATTATCGCGACGAAACGCACTCGCCGTGCCTGTGTTACATGAGGCATGCATGATGTATTGTGTGCACCACGAAGAAACGTATGATTCGCCAACTGGAAAATTATACGCAAAATCATACGAACAATTTAAATTTGTAAGATGCACGAAGTAACCATTATATTATTGTTTTATACGAATAAATATGTACCAGAAATTAAATTACGAATAATTTCCTCGGCTCAAACTTTGTCACATGTCGCTCATCGTTTATTCGCATTGGTGCAAAATAATGTTAAATGTCTAATTACTGACAATACAAGCATATACTTGCGTTTCGAGTTTCGAATAGCAATTATATCAAATTCTCAACAGACCGGTAGACTTCTGAAACGCGCTGCGGGGCGAAGTAAGCACATAAATAGGTGCGTGCATATAATGAGGCGCGGGTATCAAGAGTATCAAGACAAACCGACGAAATGCATATTCAAGCGAAATTTAAATCCCATCTTGATTTTTCACGGTTCGTTCCCAAACGGCGTTTCGTTCTCTCCCCTCATTCTCCTCGTTCTCTCTTCCTGTCTCGGTCGATCCCATGTCGTTTTACTCCGGTGCAATCTCCCTTTCTATCTATCTCTCTCTCTCTCTCTCTCTCTCTCTCTCTCTCTCTCTCTTCTTCTTCGATCGTCCGTTCCCGCCGCTCCTCACCTCCACCGTCACTTGATTTCTCTCTCCCTCTCTCACCTCTCTTTCCCTCCCGAGGTGGCTTTCCTTCTGGGTCGGGACGTGCCACCTCTTCTTCACTTCTCTCAGCCGCGTCGCGGAATCATTCTCGATGGAACCGTGGATAATGTTTATGGAACGTAATGATAAGGAATGCTACCTACGGCCGACGGTCACGATCACGCGCGAGCAGAGACGGCGGGGTTGTAGTTCCTGGGACTATTATCTAGTCACGGAAAACGGGCGCAATTTTGCATAGCTAATCTCCACCGCATCTCTGCTTCAATAGATCCGCTGCAGTCATCAATTCTCGTTTGCCGGTCGTATGCATTAATAATTTATTGGATCACATATTATGGCTCTGTCACATTCCGTCGCGATTTATCGCGAATTTATCTCCAATGCCTACCGTATTTCTCGTAATAATCTGCAACGCTCACGTACCAATTTCTCATTAAGCGCGATAACACAATCAATAGAATTTTATTTCATCGAGATTATGCGATTGCGATACACTTTCATATCTTGATAATATGAAAGTGTATTGCAAATAATAAANAAAAATTAATTAATTACTATAACTTTACATCACGCGCACCTTATCACACATCGTTATTTAGAGACCTTTGTTCGGTACGTTAGTTGCGACAAGGCTAAAGAAGAAATATAATGTACTCGCATGCGATACACCGGAATGCATTTCTTGCTGTGAGGCAAGGGCGACCTTGGCGAAGTAGCGAATCCGCGTTTCTATTCATTCGCTCCCTTCGGGAGGCACCGTTCCACCGTCACGGAGAGACGAGGATGATAACCTTGACTTGCAATGCAGCCAGTTAAAGGGCCGTTCAAGGTCTACCAGACGGTTCCCGGGTCTATCGTCTGGTCGTCGCTACGTTTCGCCAAATGGCGAGACTCCGGCGGGACGAAGCCCTTTTCCAATTTCACGCGAACGCGGATCGTGCCGCGCGCGCGTTTCTATACTCGGAAAATTACACGGCCTGGGCACTGGAAATACCAGACCACGCGGCGTGTCTCAAATGCGCCGCGTGCACTTCATCCGCAATGGTCTGTGAAACGGAAAGAGGAGGCACGGCGCGACGCATTAATAGAGATTCCTGAACGACGCCGTGCACGGCAATTTAAATGGTATTTAAAGAGGGTCGAGCTTAAATCAAGCGCATCATTACGCATCCGTACTACTTATTTATCCGCGGTTACTTCCGTACGAAGAAGGTAATCTTCAGAAAGGTGAAATTCACGGGATTCGAAAGCAGTAAGGTGCACCGAAGTAAACTGATCGTATTTTTATGATACTGCTACGTTAACCCCCTGTATTAACCCTTGGCTGTATAAAAGGGGCTTTTAAGATCTTACGGTATTTACTTCCTTACTTTCTTCCATTGCCTCCAACAGACTTTTCCTCTAGAAACAGAATTTCTAGAGAAGCTTAAGGCTATCTTATGTTAGTCAATTAAAAATTATCGAAATCATTCTTTTTTCATTTCAACTTTTACAAAATGTATTAGGAAATCATGCATTTAAGGATTTAGAACATTCTTCTAAAAAAGAAGTATTATTCAATTAATAGAGAGCAAAACTTTAAAAAACTATTTTTGATAATAGTCTTTATTCTTCAAAATAATTTAAAACAAAAGATGACTAAAAAATTCGTTAAAGTTTTCTAATAATCATAAAGTAAGTAAAAAGCAACGGCAGATCGTAACGGTTTTTAACAAAGATCTCGCTAAATTTTCTCATCGCGCATATTTCACGTAGATCATTGATATCACTCGCTCTCTGGCAGTTCCTTTTAAATTCATGCCTAATAAATATATCGCTGGCTACGCAAACTGAAACGAATACGCGGCACGAATAAGAAACATCGGCTCCAATAGCGCCTCACTCCGAAGTTAACTCTCTCGTACAATATTCGCGCGTCTCGTTCGACCTTAACCCTCGGAGAGTGGTGAATTTTTTATGCGATTTGCCATTTCCATCTGCGCGCGAGACGGCCGCGCTTTCGTTGCCATTTCGGCGTTCTCGAATGCCTCCTCGAAGCTTTTCTCGGTTGGCGCGAGTGCGAGTGACATCTACTCGAGCTGATGGCGGGTCGGAGTAGATTTTTTTCCTTTTTTTTTTTTCTTCCTTTCCGAGGCCAAAATTGGGTTGCGCGCCTTTCCCTAGGCTTCTCTCGTGGCAAAGTGGCTCATGCATGTCGCCTTGGAGGAAATCGTGTCAAGTCGTCATTGTCGGTGCCATTAACGATCAGCACTTCTTCGCGACGACTCTCTTTCTCCTTCTCTTCCTCCTCTTTCTTGAGTTCCTATTAAGAAGACGGGCGTTTCGCAGTTCAGCCAAACTGCATATCGCATCATCATGAATCACTTCTACGTACAAGCAAAAACAACGTTTACATATCCCAACGAAATCGGTGGTCGTCGAGAAAAATGACATCCCAACGGCGATGCCGAAGATAACGTACCAATTAGAATATCTCAAATATCTTCGTCGTGAGGAATTCTCATTATCTCGAGAACCCCGCCGGCGCAGATATTATAATTTCAAGATAGCGGGAGAGCGCGATCTCGTTGACGCTGCATCTAGACACAGCATCTCTAATTAATCTTATTGCTTAGCGCAATACATGAATAGAGCCAATACATGAATGCTGCGTAATAGTGAAGGAGACTTCGTAGCATTGGGCGATTTAAATGAAATGATAATTATTGCGGTAAGATCAGTATCTTTAATATTGCTTTATCTTAATCTAATAACAATCAGTTTTCACGATGATTCCGGGATTTGTAGTGTAACGGAATTGCAGAACTTCCACAGGATTCTGCACAATTAGATGACTATTATCCGCAAAAATGTTAATAATACGAATTTTACATGTCTCACTACCATGTGGTCGTTTTACGACTTTTCACGGGGTAAAAATGTAGTCGTTAGAAGCGTTTCCCGGATACTTTCGTGGCAGACTTTAAAAAGTTTGTCATGGAAGTAACGTTTGATCCGCGTCCCGTTAATGGCGAGCGTTTCTCGCGACGTCGCACCTTTAACCCTTTCGCAAGTAAATTATCCACAATATTTATGCTTAGGATTTCTTGCGTTTACGTTTTTCTTTCGGCGGGCGTATCTTAAAATCGCATATTTAATTTCGCACGTTACGCAGATAATTACACGGTTAGATGTGCATTCTATCGTATCTCAAAGAATAAACGGAATAAATCTCAGCAGAAGAGGCATGCGAGTATAGTTTAGAGCCTCAAAGTCACGGTTATTCTATCCGAGCAGACATAATGCAACGGAATAGCGTGCTGTTGTATTTATGCATCGCGCTGCTAGATCGCAATCTCTTTCTCAGGTGCATATTCAGTGATATAGGCAACAGTTCTCTTCGCGATTCGTCAGGAGAAAATGTGCGCCCTTGCGGACGGCGCAATGTAACTTTGTAAATCACGCGAACATCCATAATGTAATTAAGGTGAAACACATAGCCGGGAAGGAGCGGCGAGATAATTGCGACAATTATTTACGAAAATAAATTTATTGCCAGAAACATGAGCGCCGACGTTTTCGGCGTCTTCACGCGAGCCAAATATTTTTCGCCGTTTACAGCTGGGTAAACCGAGACACGCGATGCGGTCAGTGTTCATGGGACCGTGGCCAGCTCTCGTGCATCGCCGCATTCGCCCGCAGCCATGGCAACCACAGTCGTGCTCTTCGTGTTACATAACCGGGAGCCTGTGCAGCCGTGACCTCGATCCCAGTCGGTGACTTCGTCTTCGACCGCAGCCGGTCGAGGCACGTCCGTGCCCCCTTACCGTGCCGCTCTCTTCCTCACCATCGCCGCCAACACGATCGCCACCGCCGCCACCATCACCACTACCATCATCCAAAAGACCAGAACCAGACGCCGCGGGTCGAGCCACCTACAGACAAAACAACCACCTTCCACGATGGCCACGACCTTTTCGCCAGCTCCCGCACGTTTGGCTCGGCGCAGCCTCTCGATTTTACGTAAGGGGCCGAGAGGAGCGAAATTCATCTGAGGATTACCATCTTACGACGCTTACATCACCGTTTCTTGCTTGCTGACTTCGAATGCAAACCGATGTTGCACGCCGAAGAATCGAGATATTATTTGTCTGGAGGAAAGCGTGCTTGAGAGAGAAGATCCTTAGCGAGACGGACGGTGTAATCTTTACATTTGCAAGGTAAATGTCGCGTCGCGATGTTACTCCCACGATCAACAGTCGTTTGGACAAAGTGGCTTTCGTTGAATCCAGAAGGGATTATACGATCGGTCACGCCAATTTTTATAAAGAGTTCCTTCCGCGAGAGGAGAATAGCGACTCATCCGAACGCCGCTGTTTTTACATACAACGGATTCCTCGAGATGCATGACGTGCCTCGCGATCGTAAGTGTCCATATGGCAATCTTTTCTTCTTTGTTGGCCGGAGTAATGTTCGACGTGGGTGCGTGAATGGGCAATCTTCTTGATGATGCGTGTCTAAGACGGAAATATCACGATCGCAATATCAATAATAGCAGGCGCCAGCATCTGTAGAATTCTCTAATGTTATATTGAAATCCATCACTGCAATACGTCGCATTAATGCAGCTATTTTTACAGTACACCATTATTATGGAAGAAAAATTTACAGGAAATAAAAGAGAAAAATGATTAAATTCTTATATTAAACCAAGTTCAAAATTCGCGTTATATTTCGCATTGTACTTACAAGTAGACTTATTTATTATTAAGTGCGCATTGTATAAAATGTATACATCTTTCATCGTTTTATAAATATATCATTAATAATATCCTATTGAACGAATAGATTTTACGTTTATAGATAAATCGATATTAATAAAGCAAGTATTCTTTTTCTGTCACTGCTTGGAAGTTCTGCTTTTTTTTATAGGTAGGACGAGTAATGGCTCTTCTACACGAATCTCAATTCCCGTCTCTTCCAGCGTTAATTCAACGTTTCAATCTCCGCGAAACACAAGCGACATTATTCTCCACGTTTTTACATCTAGTCGAACGCTTTGCTTTGACACGCGACGGAAACACCGCTTGTCTCTCTTTCGACATTTCCCAACTTTCTTCGACGTCTGGGAAAACCTACCCCTTGTCTGTAGACGTCTGGCGTATTATTGTAGATAATTCATCAGTGTCACGTAGAATGAACGACGCGTACAGTCGTATTTTCCAATATATATATATATATATATATAATTAGAATTATGTGTGTGTATAACATAGCCGTCAATTTTCAAATTCGTGATGCATTGAAGCACGAAACTAACAATGCAGAATAAACGAAAATGTATTGTATATAAAATTGTTTCGCATCGACGAATGGGAATCAGAGATACGTTGTGTCACTCTTTGACATTGTCATTTTGATAAAACTCATTGTCGTTAAATTTCATATTTGGTAGAGCTTAATAAACGTAACGATATAAATAAAAGAAAAATAAGTATTGTTATATCAAATGTATTAATATCAATTACAAACAGTATAATAATTAAAAACATTCGATTCATAATTAAATTCGTAATCTTCTACAATTGAGATGTTATGATTTATATAAAAATTAGCCGTGAAGAATTTGTCGAATCAAGATACCTCTCTTATAAAGCAGACAATCATTTTGGAAATTGCCGATGATAAGAACTTGAGTATATGTGAAATTGTATGGCCATACATACATATAAGCCGTTCCCTATTTCGGAAATGTATAGCAGACTCACGCAAATACTCGTTCAGTCGCAGTCTCCTTTATGCGAGACACTCCAGGAATAGCCGAGGTATAGTGATACTGCTTATTGTCCCTGTATTATGCCATAATAGAATCACTTTGTTATGGCAGGACGATTACCTTCTCCGTGTATCGGTCGACGTACATGTACGAACTGTACGTGTGTTGTGTATTCTCAGACGTTTCGTAATATCGGCTGCAGATAGATATAATCAGTCCAAATAATACTCCAACGTGATTACACGATAACTAATCTGTAATCTACGATATTATATTCTCAGTCATTAAGAAATTAGATAATAATCTTGTTGCAATTAAGATTTGGTATACATATATCGCGATTTTATTTCACAGTCCCCTGTAACTGTAAATAATCAAAATTATCTCGCTCATCAAACGTTGCAGCCTTAATGAGTTTTGAACATGTTTTTATAATTTACATTATGTTATTTTTGAAAAAAGTCAGAATTACTGATCGCGTATATGTATGAAATGAAAAGTTTCCCGAGATCCTGAAGAGTAAGAAATGCAAATTAACGCCTTAAATAAATGCTTATTAAGTACGAATTTAAACGTTACCATGTTGCACTTCATGGTACGAGAATTTAATTGTACAGTTCACTGTGACAGCCCGGCAAATGAAATGATAAATAAGATATGCGATATAGCGAGGCGAAAGTACCGAAGCGCGAATTGCACACCGGCTGCAGGTGCATCCGTACGAAAATGGCATCGAAGATCTTATCTCTATAGATCACATCGCGCCGCGACAGGCCGACGGACAGCAACAAAGAGGAGAAAGTCCGTCCGACAGGGGTGAACGAACGGAACACGAGCCAGCCGAATCCGAAACGGCATCACGGCATTTTCGAAAGCTCTTAGCCCTGTAATTAGTCACGCAACGAGCGTAACGCGAAATGCACGTACGTACATCGAGCAACGCCTACATGGCAATCATAAAAAATGATAACATTATAATCAACGATTTTTCACTGATGACGCATCTTCCTTCTCAGGCCTCCTCCTCGTAAAGCATTCTTTATGAGGTCTTAAGCGATTTACCGATTGATATCTCTCGAATTTTTAACGAGCTACACGTTCATTAGAAGCGTTTTTATATTCATAAGTTTTTAAGAAAAACGTTAACGGCAGACGTCCGGAATATGCATCGTGAAATTTTTACATTACTTCGCATGTTTCTTCTGTTATTCCCGTGATATTTACTCGCGTAAAAGTGCATAATAATAATAATTTTGGCAGCCCGTTTCGTGCCTGCGGTTTTCCGTGCCGTGCTCGCGTAATACCCGACACGTTGGTGGACCTTTTTTCATTTTTGCCGGACAGCGGCGTCTGGCGATGCCACGCGGATTTTATCCGAGGAATCAGACTGTGACGAACGCGGGGAATTTCATCCGGTGGCACGTAGCAACGCGGATCGAACCGGTGTGTGGGAATAATATGCTGTGCCATTAGCGTAATTTAATATAGCGGCATCCCCCGTCCAGGAAATATGCGGTACCGCTGCACGTCGCCGTGACAGAACACGATTATTCGCATGATTATTGGACACTTTTTTTTCCGGCGGACGGGATCGTTATCCTTCCTCGGGCAATAATTAGCGCGAGGCATCTATCGATGGAAACGATTATAATTAATATAAATTAATACACCGTTTCTCACTGGAAAAGGGTGCATAATGATTACTTCGTATTCGTGCATATTTGATGTTTAAATAATATCTCAAATCTAATTAATTTCTAAAGGAACGATTTTGTACCTCGACGATCGGTTAATCGATGAAGAAACTCTGCGCGCGACACGATAATTGATTTGCCTCCCTATAGCGACCTACGAACGATCCGCTGTTGCCAATGACGACCTGACATGTAGATATATGGCATTCATACGGATGCATGCATAAATCTACAACTGTCGGTGCCACGACGGTCGACGGTTGTCGGGTTTGTAAAGCAATTAGATGAGCCTCGAGAGCATATAATTCGTCCCAATTTATTTGTTCCTCCCAAAAGTTGTCATATCCCTCTGCGCGACATCTTCTCAATAGCACTCAATTATGCAACGTAATGCGAATAATCTTGTAATCGCAATGAACGGTACGCTAAATCTGTAACACTTGATTTTTTGTGCCGCGAATTATTTCCGAAAGAAAAGTTACGCGTCTATAAGAAAAATGATCAGACTGCAAATATAGAATTCACAGTACGATTGCTATGAAGTTTTGCAATCATCTCGTTATGATGAGTTATTTTGTGCTCAAGTGTGCATCTCGATTATCAAGGTGACGGAAATAGTTCGCGCGTCCCCAGCACGCGCGGCCAATTGTGCAAAGTTACGTCATTAAAAGTTGAACAAAACAATAGGAACGTCGTTGCGCCCAGTTACACGTAGGACGTAAATTGTAATAGCGTAAGTAGCGATGCCGTGTGATGATGTCCCGCATACATAATAAACTGGCGCAACATGCGAGCGCGCGCGCGCGCGCGGCAGCGTGTTCTGCGGTGCACAGTGAGCCGGCATTGTGACGATGTGATGGTCGCGTTTATGCCACGGGGGCGAGCGTGGCCATTAATGTTGACCACATCCAGGGGCATCCCTTTTCCCCTCGGCGACGAGGGGCGATCTCGCAGCCTCGCCCCCGCCGCCGCTACCCTTGCACAATATCACGGAATGCCGGACGCCCGGCTCCTATAATGTAACATGGCCGGCCGTTTATTACGAGGCACGCCATAGAGTCAAGAGCAGAGCATATAATTGGCAGAGAAGCTATGAGACGCTGAAGAGCACGTATTACGCGAAACGCGACCGCGTGTGTGCGTGCAAACGTGTGCGTGCACGTGTGTGAGTCATGCGTAAAATGCTTGCCCGACGAAATGGAGTTTGATGAAAAAATATTACGAGGGGTGGAAATGCTCTTCGTTTCATCTCGCATTTACAAAAAAAAAAAAAGAGGAAAGAGAAAGTAGGATTAATTAACAATGGACTAAAATTTTAAGTTGAATCGACTACCGAAAAGTCCAGTATAATTTTGTATAATTCTCGATTAAATCTTGGATGCGACATAGATAGTTATACGACTAATGTTCATTTCTATCAATGTAGATGGACTTTAATCTCTGTATATCTTATCTTGTATCTTTTTCCAATTTTTAGAACTAGAGAAAGATAAAGAGTAAGTTAAACCGAGAGTTAAAGTTAATCTACATTGAAATGAATATAAGGAAAGCAAAGACTATTTTTTTTTTTGTCAAATAAGCATGTCACGGAGTATTCGGATAAATTTGTCAGGAATTGCGAGCAATTGTACGATTGACTATAAAGCAGATCTCTTGATTTCGTCGTGGATGAACGCGCTGAATTCGATTTGCAGCTTTAAGCTCGTGATCGTTCTCGCCGGAGTGCATCGGAGAACGCGGATGCGACGGAGGTGACCGGTGAAGATAGATTCGTCTTAATTCGCGTGAAGAGCCCGCTCTCGTGGAGTTTGCCCCGGGCTTAAATCCCGGCAACAGGATTACTCGAGGAAAAGCTCTGGCGAAATTTATCGCCGGGGACTTCGTTAGCGTTTGCTGACCCGCAAATGAAAACTTATGCCTCGCTCGCGTTGTCGCTCGTTGTTCGGCCGCGAGTATTACAAGGGGGGGGGGGGAGAGGAAGGGAGAGTACAATAATCTGCCTATACCCGGACAGATTGATCCCTCTTCCTTCCCCCGATCACATTTTATTCGCAATTCACTTGCCACGTAACGCAATTAACTGCCGAACGTAAACAGCTTCCTGTCCGATAGAATTAATTTATAGACCGACCAGAAGATGAAATTACTGTGAAATTACTTTCTCCACGTGTAGCAACATGGAAATTCGCAACATGCAATAAAACGGGTAAACAGAAAATTACAAAATGAAAATTCGCGCATCAATATTCAAATGGAAAATTTGTAATTTTAATATTGTTTATCTTCCAATCGCGTGCAGACTCTTTCGTTTATGAATTTCTTCTTGATTAATTGGGTTACAATATCTCGTTCTTTATACGGACGAAAGTTGTAATAAAAATCGTATCGGCTGCAATCTGCCGTTTCTGGGGCGCGCTCGATGCATAATCGATGACTTCAATAGCGCGGCAAATGAAGCGAGAAATCGCGGTTAGTGAGACGCGGGCCGGTTATCTTGGCAGCTATTCAATATTTTAGCGGGGCTCGGGACTGAATTTCCGGTGGTCCTTTTGTCTGCAGTAAGAGAAATACGGCGCGTACGGCTGGTTGCGAGATCGTCTGTACCAATTAGCGCCGGCCGCATTTACGCGCCCGTCTAACGGGCAGCCGCGGCATCGCCAATAAACCCATCCCCACATAAAATACAAAACCGATGTCATTAATCTCAATACGAAGTAGTGGGTTGTAATTAATGCGGCTACCAAGGCCGAGGGCGGTCGGGTACACTGGAGCCCAAAAGTACAGCGTTTTCCCGCCGACCGGTGCAACGGATCGCGAAACGCAGGTGCATGCGGGAGAGCGAACGAATCAAATATAAATTTATGCCGGCTCGCACGCCGTACGTATTGTAATATGTTGAATTTGTTATTTATGAGTACGGCG
This sequence comes from Tetramorium alpestre, assembly GCA_021460005.1. NCBI lineage: Eukaryota > Metazoa > Arthropoda > Insecta > Hymenoptera > Formicidae > Tetramorium > Tetramorium alpestre. Next base: position 192,576 of record JAJVSH010000102.1, read on the forward strand.
CCGCGCGCGTCTCGCTTGCGTCGCGCGAGCATTACGCGCGTACGTGCAAATAGTGCATTATTTACGACAGCGACAGTTAATTACTTAATGCTGCGCGCGGTATAAAAACACGCGCCCCGTCGTGCATAGAATTTTCCACGTTCTCAGTCATTATACGCGATTCCCGCACGATGCAATCTCCTGCCTCCTACCTAGTTTGCCCGATATCAACTTCCCGCCTGTTCCTCACAATCTACTCCGGAATATTCCGTTCAACCGCGGGTCCGAGTACTAATTAACGTTTGTGTCGTTACACCTGAAATGCCAATCGGCCAGGCAACACGCGCGATGCACAATCGTGAAACTCGATGAGATCGTCTTTCCCATAGGCGAACCACTCTAATTGCCGTGAATCGGCTTGCCGCCGGCAAACAGACGAGCCACAGTAACGTTAATTCGATACTATCTGCGTCGGCAGAGCAAATGTAATGAAATTTGGCTCTTCGAAGGGCCAAACGATCGCAGCACAAAGTCGCGTCGCAACTTGCGGCCCGCAAGGAAGGAGAACGTATCGCGGGAGGGAAAAAGAGAAAACCCGCACTCGAGGCGCTCGCTCTCGTGGAACCTGATGGTGTCGCGTTACAAGCACTCTGCCAATCAGGATTATGTTGCGCGCCGTTATTAGGTCTTATCGAAGCACCAAGTGTGTTTCCTACGTGTGCACCTGTTTTGCTACCACGCACAATCGACTGAAATCTTACCTCGTCTTGGCTTGCTCCGCCTCTGTCGTGAATTAATGAAAGGTATCTTAAGGCTCGCTCGCCTCGATCAAGCAAATCCAACCTGACGATCCCCTGTGTATGAACAGGGAAGGAAAATTTCCTTAATTAAACCCGATGCCGAACGACGTTGGCGTAATCAGCCTTAAGTAAGACGACACATCGGCATAATGGATTACATCCGTGGAGGAATAATTTTTACGAATCAATGCGCAAAATTCCTGTTTTCATCGGAATTATTCACGATAATAATAAAATAAAATTTTGTTATTAATTTATCTCATATTTATCGGGTTAAAATAATTCTCTCTCTCTTTTTTAAAACTTTGTTAACTATATAGACTGAAACATAAGAGGATTCTAAATATTTCGACATTTTCAGAGAGCCAGAAAGGAGCTTCCAATTTTGCAATCTAATTTGGACAACATCATATCTCCCTTAGTGCTGGCAATCGTTCTAACTTGATCTAACCCTTCGTGCTGGACGGCCCTTCAGTACGAGTGTCGGATTAGATTTAGCCATCGTTGGAGGCGAGCTCACTTCATAATGACCAAGGAGAAGGGGGGCCCATTGTCCATCTACGCCGAGGAGGGCCGAGGGTCGTGCAGCTAACTTTGCCCCGGAGGTATTGGCAGCTACGCAGGGACCGTGCGCGCATCCCGCACCATCCTGGACGAGTTAGAAAGTCATTGTTTGCGACATCGAGTGGCGTTCCCGAGAGGCACGAAGATGTTATTTCCGACGGTGGTTTCCCAAAGCTTTCCGAGGTGTAGCCGTGGAACAAGATCGATATCGGGGTCGCGGGAAGTACACACAAAACCACGAACAAACTTTGTTGCCGACAGTCATTTGCAAGTGGAATTAGCTGGCGCGCGGTAGTGTACCACAAACTTTATAAAAAAGCAATAAAAATAGCAGATATCCCAGAGAAAGTAAAGATACGAGAAATTTGTAAAGACTTTTTCTTTGAGAGATGTCCTACTATCACTATACTATTGTATCGTGTAAATTAACAGCACTGGATATGTTTTATTGCATCGAAATTTTTCAGTGTTATCAATTGAACAATTCGTGTTTCGAAAATAATGAAACATGTACCGCCCGCAACACGTACGTAGTATTTGCAGTACGTCGACGTCGATAGGGGGGGAAATTTCAAACGAAGCGCACGTTCACGTAGGCAGTCAATAACGATCACAGATTGCTCTTTGTTGCTAAAAGCCCTTCGTCCGTGTGCGATGCGAACGCAACACGCGCATGCGAGGATACGGTTACTCGAAAGTTACAACCGGTGCCCTTTGTGAGGCAAGATAATAACGCGGTTTTCGACGTAGCCGAAACCGACGGGTCGCTTCGAAAGGGAAACTAAGCGAATTACGCTTCGCGTCGGTGCTTAATTCGATGGCATGTACCCTATAGCAAGTGCGTGCTCCACACATCGAGATGCACGCACGCGTCTCACTTCGCATAGTTAAATTAACGTGCTTGGTGAAATTGTCTTTTGATACGACGCACGTGCCTTAAATAATAATTGCGAGCAAGTTATTCGCAAGTTCTGAAATGTTAGGGATTCCGTTCTGAGAGAGAGAGAGAGAGAGAGAGGAGAAAGAATCTATACAATTTGTATTGCAAAATGTTGTAAATTATTAAAATAAAATGCATAAATTATATATAAGTTAAATATGTAAATTAAAAAAAATTAATTAACTCAAATTTATTATACGCATCTTTTTTTCAAGATTTCCAATAAAAAATCACAAAAGTCTTTCAGCCTTCGACAAAATTATTATATTATCGACATAATTAATCTAGATAATATGCAAAAAATATATCTATTTGTTTTTATAAATAAAAAATAGATACAAATGAAGTGAAACAGACTGGAAAAGTTTAAAATTGTCCATTTTATTTTTAACACGACAGCTCCAACACGTGTACTTTTGCGTTTCACGCGGTTTAATGCCTTCGTATCGCCATTTCGTCGAACGTGACGACAATAGGTGACGAGTGGAAGTTTCGATTTTACCTACACGGCGCTTCGGTCTTTTTTTTCGCTGCGCTTCCTGCCATTGCTGGTGAAAACGCAGTCGGCCGAGCACGGAGAGTTTCGACAGTCGTAAAACTTTCGTATTGTCCCGCCGGTCGTTTTATCGGTACCGGCGAACCGACGCCCTTTGTTTCACGAACCGCACCCCTACCGAAGCGATTCGACCCGCTAGTCGTACTTTGGCTGGCTCGTACTCAAATTACCCGAAGGTACTCCATCGTAGCGGAGCGCGCATACATACACACACATATATATACACATGTATTTTTTCCATTGCCCGGCCGCCACAAATGCGTACCAATGTATTCTCTTACTTTCTGTTGCTCGTTCGTGCAAAATTGTACCTCTACTTCCAAAACAACCATACTGGGAAATGAATAGCTTCGTTGTTTGTATTCGGTATTACGTTACGTTAATATTTATCTTACGTTTAATTTTTTTCATCAAATTATAAATTGATTCGTTATTATTTTATTTTTACTCTCGTAATGTAATTCATTCTTTTTTATGTCAAGAAATATAATTTTACGTGACATTTTAATATCAAAGTTTAATTTATATTAAAACGATTTATCTTCACGATATTTCTTCTTCCCTTGTTGCTTTTTCTCCCTCTCTCTCTCTCTCTCTCTCTCTCTCTCTCTCTCTCTCTCTCTCTCTCTCTCTCTCAGTCTACTGTCGCACAAACTGCGTAATCTGAGCCAAATTATCCTCGTGCGTTGTGTATAATGTCAATTAAAGCCAAATTATTGCGCCAGGTAACCGAATCATTTCGTAAAGTAAACAGGAGACAAAGAATCCCAGATCGATCCAAATGACTCGCGTGTACCTCGTTTTCCCTTTCCGTTCCAAACGCTTCAACGTCGACCCTCCGTACATCTTTGTGGATCTCTCGACGTGGGAATATTACCAGCTATACCAGCTCGTTACTGAAGTTCGATAGTAGATACGACGAAGGATGATTCTCTATGAGAGAAGACTTTACGTCGGTTAATCGAACCGGGTCTCTTATAGAGAAGTTTGTTCTATATGGTACGCTGTAGCGTGTAGTAGTTAATTGCAAGACGCGACGAACTCGTCCCATCTCATACCTCTATCGATAAAGTTATTTCTGTTTTCCTAAAGAATTCTAGATTATTGGAGATTGTTTTCTCTTCGAGACATTCCGAATTACTGTTACTTTATAGAATTATTAGAATTTAATTGATAAATGATGATAATTCCTTCTAGGGAGTTTACAGTAGATCTTTGTTAAAAAACCTCAAGAAAAACACATTGATTATGATTAGTTAAGAAATATGAAAATGATAAAACTGATGTATGACTGTGCCATAGAAAAAACTCAGACGTAATGTATATTTGCCAATTTGTCGTGACAGGAATGGGACGAGATCAGAGCAGCACAGGCAACAAAGACTCGTCTGCAGTCGCCTGATTAATTTCGCAAGACAGTGAGCTCTGCCCGCTAGGGTACTAGAAGATAAATGAGATCATTTCAAGACGATCGCGCGTCAGACCGACTGTCAGACATACCACTGTCTTACTACTACAATTGTAGTTAAATTTGCGTGATCAATTAAACAAACATTAGAGGCAATGTTGTTGAATGCGATAATGTCTCTATCATTTAGCTACGTACACTCACAATTATCTATATAAATGTATTGTATCAGTCTAGACAATCAAAAAAAATTATTATTGCAAATTTATGTTATAATTCTCTAAAAGATACATTTATATTTATAATACATACTGTGTATATTATGTAAAATTTCTGGAGGCAAATATATATCGATAATAATTGCATAATTCAGTATTCAAAAAATTATCAAGCAATAATTGGTTGCAGATAGTAACATTTTCGAAAAAAATTAATGTATTATTTAAAAAAAGTAAGTTTCTCTTTCTCTTGAATATTAACGCAATTAGTCACTTCGTTGAGAATGCAGTTAATTAAGAGTTACAAGTTCTTATAATCCATGCTGTTCTAATGTCTCTCTCTCTCTCTCTCTCTCTGACTGTATCTGGGACATTCTTACGGAATTGCGCGCATATTTTCATGTGTATCAAACAATCGTACACGTTCCTTTTTTATAGGACAAATTTACAAATATGCGTTACATTTGAATAATCTTATGCACTCAAGCAATATTTCCTATCTCAATTAATTGTACATAGACGAAAAAAAATTCTAAATATTCGTTTCTCAATAATTTTCTTTAATATAATTATTAAAATAATTGCTCTATATATTTTATCATGTACATATACGGGGAGAGTATCCGATAGTTCTATGCAAGCTACCCCCGTTTGCCTCGAGGATCCACTTGCCGCGACTCCGTTCTGCATTCGGATACGAGCGTTCCGCGACGATGAGGGATGAGCTTCGAGACGAGCGTGTGCCTACGGATAAACATTCTGCGCACGTTTCCGAGAGACATCTCCGTACACAAGATTGGTACCGAATTCCCATTACGCCCAGACTGTCCCCTCCCTCGCCCACCGGGCGAATCTAACGGACGATCTAGACGGCGATCTAACGACCGATCTGGCGACCGATCTGACGGTATCGCAGGCATCCGCGTAATTCCAGCCGCGGTGGCGGGTCCACACGCAGCAATGCGCGCGCTAAAGCACGCGTGTAGCAGAATCACGGACCCTTCTCGCTCGCCCGGTGAATATGGATGTCGCGATTCGCCCATCCCGGGCAAGGACGTATGCTTCGAAGTTTATCTACAAGATAGTACCGGATTGTCGTTAAAACTCAAAGTAATAAAATTGACCATATCGTGGAGCGATGAATTTCTAAATGTGAATACCTATTATAATTTAACTTGTTTTGAAGATGAATATTCTAAGAATTCTATATTTTTGCAAAAAAACTTTTCTGAGGAGAAATTTATTTATATCTCAAATATAAACTGGTTGTTTTAAAAATATTAAAAATATTAAAAATATGAGCTATTAAAAATATGAACTTATTCATACTCTTCTTTGAAAAAATTTCATCGGCTGACATTAAATATATTAATTGAAGAGTTTTAAATACTTTTTATTTTAAGAACATTAAAAAGCTTTGCAACAATAAAAATACAGATTTACGGAATATAAAAAAATTTCATTATCCTTGTACAACTTGTGCCAGCAATTTTTTTAAGTCTCAGGCAAGAAATGTGTTGGCAAATTTTCAGAAGCAACGCCGTCACCGACGGGCAGCAACCGAGAGCAATTTGTACAAATTAACTCACGCACGACGAAACTTTCTGTCTCACTGTCGAAGCGGAGGTGGAAAACCCAATGGTGACGACCGTACGACCGGAATTCTAGAAATTCTGGCCCGACATGAGGACAAACGCGCGCCGGGAACGCCATTTCACGCGAAGGCACGGAGGACAACTGCAGTTACGATTATGGGAGTTGTACCCTCCCTCGGTACCCCTACTTACGGCATATTAGCGACTCCTGAGACGGCCATTAAACGGGCTCTTACAAGATAGACCGTAACATTGCACGACGCCACGATTGCCGACCTCTGACTCTTCTCCTCTACCTCGCACTTACGTTGGCCTTCCATAATGACCGGACTTATATGTCACTCGTTTATAAGAGAAGACCCGAGTCACCTGGAATGCCGCTTAGTGGATAATGACGTCAATCTATTGGTGATAACTTGGACTTTAAGTTTTAGAGCATCATAATGACATATTCAAAAAATTAATTATCGAATTATTTGAAAGGATTGCGTGAAGGATTACTTCGGTGGAAATTGTTTTTATGAATTTCTTTTAAAAACGTACAATTGTTAAAAATATTATTACCACATGTTTTTGTGTATTTACTGATAATAATTGTTAAAGGTAATATATATAGCACAATCACTCGAGGAAGGAAGAGAGTTAAATGAGATGCAGAGACTCATAATATTGATTCTCGTTCCAAGAAAGCGAAGCTCATTGACTTGCCAACAGCAAAAGGTTGCATAATGATGGACCGTTACGTAGCACGGTGAATTCATCGCAATTACACAATTCCGGGATTTCAAGGATATTTTTCTCGCGTAATTTTTCACAGCGAGAATTGGAAATTACGTTTTCGAAATTCCGCCCCGTTAAGACATTCGCGGATTCTCGTGGCAAGCGAAGGTAACGAAGATTTGACCTAACAAGAGAACTTAATTTGACAGAAATTACCATAACCGTTTTGCGGTTTCTGCGAATATATCCAACAAAAAGACCAAAAGTCATTCCGCGTCGAGACGAATTTATCGATCCATATAATAAACTTTATTAGTACTCGAAACATGTAAAATTTTATGTACGATTCAGCCGTGTCCCGGATATTCATAATTTTGCAATCCGATTAAAATACTGAAGCTAGCTTGGCTTTAAGATAATTTGTCTATTATCCGTTTCGATATTCTTCGTGTATATTAGTCTCGTTACGGGGACAAGCCAAAATCCAACAGCGCTAATAGTGCTTAATTGACCCTCATCCAAGTGTCAATGAAACACGCGGTCTTGCCTCTTCTCTGTCGTAGTACCAATCATTAGTTGCGCACGAAACAAAGTAGAAGCGCGGAAGGTATAATCTGCTAATTGTAATTCCAATTAGATTCCAACGCGAACGTGCGCTCTTTAAAAGTTTCAGAATGCCGCGCTGTGCTAAAAAAGTTTGGAAGATAATTACAAGACTCAGATGTCATAAAGAATAAAATTAATTACATTGAAGAAGAAGAAAAAAATTATATTTGTGAGATTATTAAAATTATTTAATTAATGAACGCTTAAAATTCAGGCGCCAATTCATCTTGAAACTCTCCGAGCCGTCTCAATAGCGATACATAATTAATCGATCGTTAATGTTTTCGAGCCGGAGGAGGAAGCTTGGCCCATTCTTCGACGAGTGTTCGATCGACCAGATATTAGAGTGTTTACCCAAGCTTTACGAAGCTACTCGGCGCATTGTCTGTTTGCACGAGAGAACGGCACGGCTCCCGGAGGACTGTCTAACGACATTAGCTTGGGATTTGTCTTCGGGACTGGATACGGCCGCGAGAGGGAAAGCGAGGAAGGTATACGCTATTAATATTGCGCCGGTATCGCAGTTTCACCAGACTCGCCGTCCTTAAGGGAGATACGCGTGCGGATAAGACGACACGCGTTGGTATGGGCACAACGCGACGGGAAATGAAGCTGTTCCCATCGTTCTTTATTGAAATCACGATGACAGAATGGCCTACGCATTTCACGTACGTCAAACCTAAGATTCCTCGTAAGGTACGCCGCTTGCATAATTCTTCTTTTCACATTTTTTCTGCGGAACTCGTCTTTCCTTAAAGGTAGACACGTAAACGGTTTTTCCTATTTAAAAAGTCGTAAAATTATTTTGTTGTAATTATACAAATACTCTCATCAAACTTCTGTGCAGTAAATAAACGCGCAGAGATGTCATAAATAAATTCTAATTGAAAATTGTTTTATTATTTTAAATAGAGCCATTTGGCATGATGCTTGGTAAGCACTATTCGTTAATTTGACGATAACGAATAGGGTCGGTATCCACCAAGGTCGAGATATAATTATATAAACAATGATGCCAGTCTGTTTCGTAATAATGACAGGAACGGTACGACTCTCTTCTTCCCCTGGGAACGACCCACGTAAGAGGTGCTTCATTAAATACTTGGATCCCTAAGAGACTTCTCCCTTCTTCACTTGCGAATTGGCAAGGAGCAAAGGGAATGATTATAATAATAATTACAAGGATATTAATAATCGCGGGGATATGCGGATAACGAGATCCATGCAAACTTTAATGAACTTCCGGCGACGAAATTGTGTGCCATTAAACCATAGAACGCGACAGTCTGTGGATCTTTGGTACAAATTAAAATTTAACCCTTTAACCCATCAATAAAGTATAACGTCCGATTTTTCGATTCGGAATTTATCTTGGAGTACTATCATGCTGTCGGCACTTGACCATCCTTTGTTCGTTCCCTCGGCGGCTGGTTTTCATCAAAGGAAATTAATAAAACTCATCAGCTGGCTCTTAGAAGTGCCAAACATTCCCGGTACGCGTCTACCGTTGTTATGAACGCATCCGGAAGGCGAATATAAATGCAAATGAAATTTGGAGAAAACCGCGAGCGGTGCTCCACGGCGCACAAAATTTTTCCGGAGAGTCAAGGGTGACGTTATATCGAAAATGGCCACGGGGCCCACGGGGAGGAAACCCGTGACGATTATTAATAACGAGAGGGTGACAGCAGGACGCCGTCGGTCCTCTGCTTGACTGCGGCAAGCCGCCCCTAAGTTGACGCGAGACGCCTGATGACAATTAATTTAATATCTTCATCGGCAAGCGCGCGGCGACGTCTCTGCGCGTCGCGGTGGGTCTTTGAGACGCTTCCGTCTCGAGGCGGGATGGTATATCAGAGTGGTCACAGGCTACCGCACTACAATCCGCTTCGGGCCTTTCAAGCCGGCCGGTGGTCGATCCATTAATCACGAATGAGCATCGTGCGAATAATAATTGATCCCGAATTCTCAAGGCAGCCCCGAGCTAGCCAGTATTCACTACCCTTCGTGATAGTTATTCGAGTGGAGCTGCAGTCCGCCACGCGTTTCGCCACGGGAGAAACGTATTTACGCTCGCGAGACGTAAATCATTGCGGATTTAAGCGGGGGGTGTCCTTCGGGATACGAAGAATCGACTATATTTAGAAAACTTTTGAGTAATTCAACCCCCTCCCGTCTTCCCATTTCAATCCCGTTTAGAGCCATAATATTTCAAATATTTTTTTTTTTTGTGCTCGCTCGCTTGTTACGAACAAGTTTGAAATTGTCGTGGCGCTACAATGGGTCCATTAATCAAGCGCTCGAACGCGTATCTTTTGAATGGCGATTGATCCCACGCCCCAAATGGATTTTTGCTCGGAGCGACTCGACATCGATATCGCCGTGCTACCACGACTCGCTCGCCCTCCGAGGGCAATAACGACTTCACCACGGCGATATCGATGTATCGGCGGTCCAATGTCTGGTACGTGACGTGGTATGTTTTCGGACGCGGAGGTGTACTTAAAACCGTGTTCGTGGAAAATATAATGTGGCCGAATACAAAAATTTCTCTCGTTACCACCGATTCTCCGTGTCCCAACTTTTGTTTCTTCCAACCTCGTTATACCTAATGATGCATAAATAACAGCGACGGTGTTTAAAAATTTATTAAAATGAAAATCTAATCGTATGCATAATTCTTCGTTCGCGAAAATTGTCTGCGCTCTACAATTCATGGGAATTTCTGCTATGTTTATATCACATTACGTGCCCTGATATTTTTATATTTCCCTGTTTTACGTAAAACATAATGCGAATTTAAATGAAAAATCAAATTTGTACGTGTGACCAGTGGGAATTAAAATTAAAACCGAAATAAAAGTACAATATTATAATTTGGACTCGCGCAGTGAGAGAAATATTGAGATAAAATTTGGATAAAATATCGCACATGTGTAATGAATTGTACCGCGAAATACATTATCGTACGTGAAATATTTCCTCGGCGGGTTTGTACCACGAACAAAAATATCTGTCATTTGTAATGCAGCTTGTTTTGTTAGGAATTACCGGCTATAAATTTAGTTGATTAATTATAATTAACGCGGCCGTTAATCTGCGATGGTCAGGATCTGTCCCATGAAATATCATTGGTGTCTGATTAATGTAATAATTACGCCGTACCTACCACATATTCATGTTAATTTACCTCGTTATAAGAATAATAAGGATCCTTCTCAGTCTTGATAGCAGTAATCAAAATCGCTGTCAATCATAGTCGATGACTTTGTCTGCGAGATTGTCGACATGCGAGCAGCCCCGCGAAGTCAAGATCATATTCCCTTTAAGAATTCCAACGGCCCTATCTCACTGACCAATAGAGGAATCCCCCTTTTCTAGGTCGTTAACGGCGATCGTTAAGGCGAGAGCCCTCGATTGGCCGGTGCTCGTATATTTTTCCGATTTCGGTGCTCACTCCTTTGTCTGTACGGCCTTCGGTGACATTATGTGCGATAAAACCTGTGAGAGGCGGGCGCCGCTCGTGATCTTACGCGAGAAACACCCGGGGAACAAAGAGCCGTCGAGGACGGCTAAACGGGGGTGAATCCCGGAGGCAGGCAGGTCCCTCCCTCCCTTCCGCCACGGGTTCTTCCCTCCGCGCCGGCAACAACGCCCCGGTACCTACGACGTCTTATTCCACGAATTAATCAAGCGGGAGACTGCGTAGGGATGAAGGGCATTTAATCGACTCTGAGATCTCTTCGTGGCGAAATCAGCCATGGTGGTGCAACTAATTTCCAAGCGCGGCGATAACTCTTCGACAACGATCCCCGTGTAGTCGACAAGCTCCCGGAAGGAGCTGCGTTCGCGACAACATCCTTTCGGACAGGCACGTGAACATTAATATTATAGCTCGAATATTCGATTAGTAACACAAATTCTAAGATAAAAATATCGCGAGGAGAACGGCTCGGCGTACGTCTCGACATACAATTTGCAGGCGGTAATATGCGTAGTATTACCGAGCCATTACCACCGGCAGCCCTTCCTTGTCTCGGCATCGCCGACGGAGAATCGTGCAGGCAGGTCGACGACGTGTCCGTAATGCGTCGTATATATGCGTCGGGTGTACTAGCAACGGACGCATTCGGTTCCCTTTCCTCGATGTCGATGCCCGTCGGCAGCCGACCTCGCTTCCCTCGTTCACTTGCCTCGCAGCCGCCGACAGTAGTCCGGATCCATGTACGTCTCGACGCGCGTTGCCGCAAACGACACCGGACGGAATTTCGCCACAATGTTGACGCTCGACGCGGTCGGCGAGCTTCTTCTTCCCGGCAGGAATGAAGCCTTTCATTCTACGGCCTCTACAACCCCTTTCGCCGAAGATCTAAAACGCCGCCATCTAACGCCAACGACGAGGGTTGCGAAATTGTGGCTCGATAAATTTGACGAGTTCAACGGATTGCCGTCGGCCCATCATGCGAAGTATCGACATAAGATTTGTGATGGAAACTGAAAATCCGAATAAAAATTACATTGCATATTTCCTGATTTGCAGATTGAATTGGAACGAATGTTAAGATAACATCGAGCCAATATTTTCGAAATTTAAAGTCCGTATTAAAATTGAAAAGGATAAAAAATATAAATTTTTCTCATATTTAGAATATAGAAATAGAAATAATAATAGTTAATCCAAAATTTTTAAATCTTGCTGTAAAAAGAGATAAATATAAAATTAAAATGTAAATTTTATAATGTCATAATAAATTAAACTCTGCTTTCATGTATTTAATTAATATTATTTTACGTTTAAATATCAAAGAAATATAATCAATTGAATTATTCTGTTTTGTAATTAATCCAATTCTTTTTTATAATATATTATCCGTTTATTTAAAACAAAATCTGAGAATTGCAAAAGAGTATTCAATGTAAATGACTTCTATACACATAGAGAACAATTGATGATACTTCATGAAAAAATCTTGAAATATTAAAATTGCGTTTTTCTGCGATCGTCGGTCTCGATGGCACTCTTCTAAGTTTAATGGTCCAAAACAAGAGCAAACAAAACAAGAACGAAGATATAAGGTCTTGCATAAACGATATTGTATTGCGCGTAGTGTCGTCCACGTCGTTCCAAGTCCCAAGGTGACGTAAAAACTTGCGAGCTTCTATTGTCGCGCCAGAATCGCGTCGCTTCGGATAGGTTTCTTCGGGGTTGGGAAGAAAACGGAACCACCGCACGAGGGTGCGGGGGATGAAATATTTCCGAAAACTTCTCATAAAGCTGGACGTCGTAAAGGCGCGTATCTTCGCTCAGTGATGTAAAGCCCGCGAGGGGGGAAGCGAGGAAAGAAGAACCGTCGTCCTCGACAGCGGGAGGTGCGTGTGAGATGAGGAACGGCTGGTGCACATCGTCAAACGAAATGGTCTCTGTGTAGCGCGCGAGGAACGCCGTAAGTATTTACATGTTTCCGCGTAGGGACGACGCGCGACCGTAAAAATACGTCGTTTGAATGGCGGATGAAAGGATCGCGGAGGGAATATGATATTTCGTTGCGGAATTTATAATCGAAGCTCAGGAGCCGCGGGGGAGAGATCGCTGGGCCGGAAATTACGCGCGAGTTTCGCCGGAAGAAGAGAGGCAGGCGGATCGCAAGCTTTAGCAAAACGCCTCAGATCTCGTTCATGTGTAGAGTAACATACAAAATACCACGCGAAAATATCATTTGCAAAATTCTCTCTCTCTCTCTCTCTCTCTCTCTCTCTCCTGCGAGTTTCCGTAATAATTTCTCATTTTCATATTTTTCCAAAGATTCAACTTTCAACACGATTTACAATATTGTTACAATAGGTACTTGAATAAAAAAATCGTTTGAGAAATAATGCAATACTTGGAACATTCGATTTGTTTTAATAAAACATTTCAAATTTAAATACAGCTTGGACCTAACGTGCATTTTTGGCGAGGAAAGAAAATTATGTTATGTCTGTACTTTCAAAGGTAAACGCGATGCAATGCAGTAAAAGTGATATAACCGTACAGCCTGGAATGCATAAGCAAAACGTAAAAGGGAACGTGGATAAAAAGGACGACCGGGCAGAAGGGATTCTAACTCGCATTTACATGTTTCGGTAGGTAGCGGCCGATCGTAAAAGCGCGCCTTCTAGGTAAGCCTCCCTCGCGACATGACTGGAAGGAAGAAAGATCAAATGGATGGACATTGAAACTAAAAGAAGGGTCGACGGTCAGTTCCATCGGATACTCGCGCCTTTGATGTGAGAGCAAGAAAGGGAGCTCTGAGATCGCAGAATAATATCATGACGATCTAAATCTAACGCTTTAATTAACGCTTGATAGAATCTTGATAGATGATTAATAAAAAAAAAGATGTAAAATGATAAGAAAATCATTATTTTCGAGTAAATTTATTATCAAAATTAACAAGTTGGGAGAACGGAATCAGTCTACAACTTGTAAAATCAACTTTAAATATAAAATCGTGTCCAATCCGATTAAAAATCTACTTCTCCTGAGTTACAATGTCATATTTAAAAGATTTTGTAAATTATAAACATATTTTATTAATACCTTGTTAAAGTCTTTAATTTAAAAATGTACTTACAATAAAATATTTCTGATTACGATTAAGTTCCCGTGCACGGGAAAACCTTCTGTTTTCTACTATTAGGAACGCTTTTATCCTTCCCTTCCGGTTTTTATTTAAAGTTAATGCCGTCCGAGTGAAGCCTGCGCAACAAATGTAATTTCCGAAAAAACGTGTTCCATTTCGAAAGTCCCGTTGTGGCTCCAACGAAATTTTCGATTCATCGAATCCACGGGATGTGCTTCAATGATTCAAACGGTACAAATTTGCAGAAGTTTTCCAATATAAAGCCATTACCGTGGGGATGGAGGATCTCGTCCCTTCCTCTGGTAAATAATCCAGCAGAGTACGAGACCGACGGACCCTTCGGACTATCACGCGGCTGTTTTCGCCAGTACGCCATATTTGTGAATCGGGCTGGCAGCCTCTCGGTCGTTTCCGGACGGTGGACACTTCAAACTGCCTGAGATAACGAGGTCCGGGAGGCTGCGAGCAGGAGAGACTCGAGAGTTTCGTAAAATCGAGACCGCGGCGTTCGCTCGAGTGGCCATCAGCTTTGCCTCGAACACTCCAATCGAACTCTTTACAACGTTTGACGAAAGATGAAAAACTCGATTCGCATTTAACAAGACTAACAATAATTTTTCTTACGATATCAATTCTATGCTGCTTCATACAATTGATTGATGAAATAAATATTTTCCGAAACAATAAATTAAAAAATACTTTGTTGGTTTGAATAATTCATATGTTTATCATAAATAAATAAAATATTCCGGATGTATTAATCCGAAGACATCAAGGAAAATTGTTTTTTTTTACGATGCTTCTTTTAAAATATAGAGATAGTGAAGAATTTTAATAATGGGGAATTAAAATTTAAAATACCTGAAAGATGAGCTAAATGAAAGAGAGTGAGAACAGAGTTCGAAAATGTTCGCTTTTCAAGCATGGATCTATAAGATGGAAAGGCTATCTCCTCTTGAAATTGTACCCTGAAGACAGCCAGTCGCGGGGTCGATAACCAATTAGCTAACCCCACGACAAGGGATGGAATTACGCGTAAACAACGCAGGCAGTAGCTAGGGCAACGAGTTTTAAGGATATCGCTCTTGAATTTTCATTTTCTCTTTAATTTGTCTCGTACATTGCGATGTCACATGGAAAAATTAGGAAAGGGGAATCTATTCGAGAAGCTCTTAAATTAAATTTGTAAAAGCAAGATTATTGAATTTTTATCTGCTATATACTTGAAGACATTATAGTATAAAAAGCTTTTTTATTTTTTATGAATATTTAAAAATTTAAATTTGGAGAAAACCTGAAGAGCTGATTTTAATATTTCTCTAAAGTATAAAAATATTATTTTAAATAAATGTTTATTTTTTTGTCAATGGTATAAAGTTTTTTAAAAAGAAATATATAATTTAAAAAATATTAATTAGTATTAGACCATAAATCATTAAATTGGATAGCACACAACTGCTCGTGATAAATTAATTATCTTAAATACAGGATATTATCAAAATCTACCTTTCTTGTTTTTATAGAATCATTCGAGCGAGATGATGCACACGTCATGTCACGCACATGCGGTGGAAGCTCAGCCGGGGGCAGGGGGGAGGGTCTTGCATAGCCGATGGATCGAGCGAGGGATGCATACCAAGTAGCCTTTTTGCTCGCCAGCAAATTTGTCAATGGACCTGGGAATCCCGGCGAATCCTCCCTCCTGAAAATGGCTGGCTCGTTCCGCACCCTTATCTTCCTTACATCCCGTCAATCATCCTCGCCTATCGTATAGACACGCTTCGCTGCACGAAAATGCGAAGGTGCAATCTTTCAGCTTCGAGGAATAAGAAGTCACAAAGGTCAAGAAGCTTTGAGTTTAGAAAACAACCATTTTCGCTGTAGCGACATCCGTCTGCGATCTCAAAGTATTTTTGCATATAACAAGCAACGTGCAGGACTCGCTTGTCGAATTGGAATTAATTATAATTTATATTAATTTTTACGAATAATAATTACACAACAAACTAAAGGAATAAAAATATTTTCTTCGTGCTTTTTATCCATACGCAATGCAAAATGATCATTTCCCGGCAATATGATCCATGTCGTTAAACGATCGTCCGCATCGAGGAGAAACGATCTCGGTGGAGAAGGACAACGTCCGGGAAAACGGGAGAAGAGGAGAAAGTGAGTACCAGGCTCGAAAAATGGATGGATGGTCGTTCGCAATTTGGCCCTCCAATAACCACGACACAAAGTAGCCAATTTATAATCCCCTGTCCCTCCCCACCCCAGCATCCCCTTCGTTGGATACTTTTATCTATGTGCCTACACCTTCGTCCTTCGCGTTTCGCTGTCGCTCCTTCGATCACGTTGTCTTTCCTTCCTCTTTCTTTTTTGCATTTTGCCTCACCGACCAGACGGTACACGATGATGATAGCGTAGCTGGCGGGCAATGACCCAAGAAATTAAGTTTCCCTATTAAACCTTAACGCGATAGACGAGCATCAACAGGCAAATGATCGCCGGTCATTCGTCTCGGCGGACAACGTGTTATTTAACTACTAATTCTTCAAAGGAAATAAAATTGAAGTCAACAATCTTCCAGTCAAGTGTTTGTTCACAGTTCGGTAATGATACTAAAGCAATTTATTTTAATTCAATACAGCCGCATCTTCGGCAGAAATTTAGTATCAAATTCTCAGTTTCGTATTACCGTTATAATCGTTGCATAGGGAGCACGTGACTTAGAGTTTAGTTGGTCATATTACCGTTAAATTACTGTTCAAAAGATACGCTATTAACTTGATACGATCGACGTAAAAAGAAAAAAAAGAATACGAATTTATCTATCCCTAAGATCGCGTCTGTAATTTATAGTTTTCGCTACGTTAACGATCAATCTCCTCAACGTGCGTTCCAAATAACGAAATACAATGTCGGATAACATCGCATCTCGTTGCGGCACGAGTGCCACCCCGTCAGAGACATTATATTCGAAACTTACCTCGATCGTATAGATAATATTCACGGGGGGTAAAGCGTGTTTACGACGCGGTGTATTCTACGGTCACGCGCTGTCTGCAAAACGCGCACTTACACATATATTTTCGTGGTTTCTCTCCTTTTCCCTCCCCAGGAAACGTCAAACCCGAAAAGTCGGGCGACACGTGCCGGGCTGCCGTAATATTTATTCACGCATACCTATTTCTCGGTAATAGTAATCTTCGACAGTACATAGGCGGGAGCCGATTTTCACCCCTCACGTGGAATAGCCGGGAATTAATTGCTTTCCACATCGGGATTCGAAGGGGGAGCGCTTTGGCGAACAAAGAAAGTGGTTCGGTCGGCTGCGAAGCTAAGGCGCCCGCGAATCGCGTCCAAGCGATCGATCACTTCGGGTGGAAGACATCCGGCGGACTATAATTCTCGGCAGACAGTTCTCATAGCGGATACAAGGACTCGTTGTCGGGAATTCTATCGATCCGCTAATTTAATCTCGGATTACCCATGCCGCTCCCGGCGTGAAGCGCGTAAAGATTTATGAAGCTCGTCGGAATGGATTCCGTAAAGCAAAAAAATTAAACGTAGCTATTAATCTGACGGTATCGCCGAGTGTGGTTGCAGGACTTTTTAACGCGAATTTAGCAAATACCAATCGCGAAACGATAAAATGCTTTTGAATGTTTGAATATTAAATATTATTTACGGATTATATCATTATTCCAATATATTTATTTTTACTCGGAATATTTTTCAACGTTGTGTAAAAATAATAGACTGAAAATAATATCAAATGCATTAATGTTTAAAGTGGATCCAAACATTTTTGAGAACGTGTTTAAATATATCCCTTTTTCATTCTTAACAATCAACCGTCAATGATGATTGCAATATCAAGCCCTGTATCATTTCTTTCTTAGAGATTCCAACTGTCCATGAACATGCTTAACGTACCACAAATTGGGGTTGCCCCTGCGCCTTCCATTGCGACCCATGTCCGCATCCAGTAGAGGGGTAAAACCGCCAGGGGGTTACTTTACGGCGATGTTCCCAACGGGACGAATTCTAAGAGGCCGGGGCGGAGGCGTGGTCACGCATCACCGATTGACGGATGGATCCTCGATTACGATGGGCGACGTGCCGTATAATTGACCAGGTGTCGCGAATCAGCGAAAGCTGGCGGATTCATGACTCTCGATTAATCAGCACAAAACGCGCTTTCGTGGAAAGGGAGCGCCGGAGGACTTGGATTCTCATCGTCGATCGAATTTCCATTATAAGACTTTAGGAAATTTATTTTCCGTTCATAATCCTTGCCTCTAAACGCAATAAATTTTTTTGCCGCAAATTAATCATAGATTTCTGAAGTAAAAAAGATTTTATTTAGATATATACATTTATGTGATTCAATCTTCAAAGAATTTTCTTAATTTATATTACTAATTTATTGATTTGTCCACAATTTGTTCACATTTGTCAATAATCAGTTTTTATTCATCTTGCAAAAAAAAAATGAATCGCTTAATTACCGGTGATAGGTCGCGTTCGTTTCTCAAGAATATTTACGATATTTTGAACAGTTTCATTTAACGAAATAAGTTTCATAGGCAATCGTTTAATTATTACAAGTCAAAGTGATCAAATATTTGTGAATATTTTTATTTCAAGAAACGATGTATATTATTAATAAATTTATAATTAATTATAAATTCAACGATATCAATGTTTTGCTTTCAGCATGCAGAATTCCCTCCTTTATATGAAGCATCTTGTTTATTTATATAGATATAAACATTTAAAAAAATCTCTAATACTGATTTGTAATTGAAAGCTTTTTAAAAAATTACTGCTCCATTATTTCAAAATATAAACGCTAATTTATTATACATACTTCATATGACTTGTGTTCTTACAAATCAAGAACTAAATAAATCAGGACAAGGAAAATCAGGACCGTTCTTTTTGATGGGGAGGCAATAAATAATTCGAAACACNGTAATTTTTTGCATTTCATTTCATTTCACCAATATCTTTAGGATAATGGCATTAAAAAATGTTTATTAATATAATATGTATACTTTCCTTAAAATCATCATACTCGTATTCTCATAGCGTAATAATCATAATATATAATTATTGTAATATATATCTATATTTATTTATATATAATATATAATATATATTATGTTTATATGTCTTGCATATAGAGAATAGTCAATTAGATAGTAGGTTGTGTAGGTTTTTGTTGTGTTTATTTATTCATCATTTTTTTATTTGTTTAATATTTAATGTATAGGTATTCCATTACTAAACATACAAAAGCGGTATAAAGCTCGATCCTCACACGCTGTCTATTTATAGTAATAATCATCGCGTTCTTACAAGTTTTCCTTAAAAATTGCGTTACGAAATACGTTTTTTTGTCCGTTTTTCTTTTTTTTTACTTTTTACCTTTTTTTTCCACCACATTTTAAACCTAGGCGTAGCCGCGTAATGCGCTAATGCTTACAGTGTACTTCCTGTCCGCGTCCTTTCACTTAAAATACGCCTTCCCGGCGGTGCCCCGCGTCGCGCCGCGGGACCAGAAGGAAGGATAGGCCCCGACGACGAGAGAGAGTGCGGCCGGGAAGGTAGGACGCTTAAGCCCGAAACTGCCAGGACCCATATTGACCGTGTCCTCCGCTCTGAGAGTAGAGCATTGATTAATTAACGCAAACTCGTGTAGTGCGACGTAGACGACAGGACGGTCGACCTCCGTCGCCTCGCGCGGCCGGACCTTGACCCGAGGTCGCGCCCGAGAAGAGAAGGTCGAACGGCCGTCGATGGTTTCCTGACTAAAGTATTAAATGTCTACTACATGTTTATGTGTATGTGTGTACGTCAAATCGCCTCTCCGAGATCGCCGTCTCTCGCGTGGCGGTTCCCTTTCGGCCTCGCGCTCTCGTCCTTAGGCCCGCGCGCGAAAAACTTGAAACGCGCGCGCTCGCGAGGCGTACCGAGGGTGCCACGAGTCGATCACGATCACGCGAATTCGCAGGGCGAAGCCGCGAAACGCGTCCAGCGATCACGCTCGGAGAAACGATCCGGGATTGTTATGTTAAGCACTAGCTCTCGATCGAGACACAGCTTATCGATATTATATATACTCTCTTTCTTTCAAACGCGATTCTCACCCTTCCATTACTTTCCGCTTTGTGTGTTTCTTTTTTTTTCGTGCGTCTATCTTCCCCTCAAAGTCGCTGGCGGGTGCACCGGGTGCATCTCCCTTAACGATTCCGTGATCTTTCTCTCATCTGTTCGTACGCTCGACGGACGTGTTTCCGACTATTCCAAGATCGGCCGTGCCAACGTTGCGAATAAAAGTGACATTTTACTCTTTGTGGCGAACGCCAGCTCGGCGAATGTCGCGTCATTAATCAATCTCATTTTTTTATTATTTGTATTAATTCATGCTGTCGTTTTCGCCTAATAGTAGGCATTTCCTCGCTTCGAAACACGCACGAGCAATCGCTACGGGAACATTTACAACGGCCAGCGCTCGATGTTCGCCCTCACGAAGGAATTCCTCGCGACGTCTTCGCCTAATCGTTTAACTTAAGTTCATTTAGTCGAAAGCACGTCCGCGCAACGTATGAACTCGTCAACAATTCGACGCGTTGCAGCGTCATCATCAATTATCACTCACTACAAGATGGAGCGACGCAAATTACATGCAAACATCTCTCGTTTCTTCTTCATCTTCTTTTTTTTTCACAACCAATATCTTAATATCAAATATATTCTTCTTAAATCCTACCTATCCACATCATAATTATATGTTCAACATGCAATATAAATGAGAGCTCGTAAAGGAACTTATACATTTGAACATTATACAATGCTTTCTCAATGAATCAATACATATATTATATACGAATTATGTAAAACTCACAAACATGTACAACTTTCAGCACAAAGAAAGAAACAGTATATACTTTATACCTTTTTATTTGGATTAACATTACGTCATACTCGAGAATCTGGATGACAATATCGATGTCGAAACTTAAACTATAACAATCTGAATAAACTCGTGATTATTACGGGAATCCCTCTTCTTCATTCTGTGGAGCAAAGATGACAATTACTGTCAGTGACCCGCCAGCTAAAGGTACAGCGTAGTATCTAATAACCCGAGTTAGACTCTCGCCCTCACAAGCCAACCAAACAAATATAATCACATACAATTACAATACGAATTATTAAATATCAACTCTTATACTCTAACGATAGAATGATCATAATAAGAGTTTGGCAAGCGCTAGGGAAATAGTGCCGATCGTACAATGTAGTGTATCTTGTGTGTGTCTCCTCTGTGTGCACATTACACATTCCTCTGTGTGTATTCTCTCATTTCATTCGCGGTTTCAGTGGTATGTCCAGCAGCGTCCCGACAGCGAGTCGATCGAAGAAAACGCTCGCTCGATCCGTCGAGGCTGCCGTTCTGCGTATCGGTCCGTAAATGCTTTCTCTCACGTGGAAATATTAAGCTTAAGATCTGCCTAGAACAATTTCGAAAACCGAAGCTCGACAATAGACAAGTAACGTTCTTCGGTGATTAACAATCGGATCAAATTCGATTGCAGCGATATAACGCGGGATCAGTAGACCTCATAGACATTAATAGTTTCGAAGAAGGATGTGTTTGTTGATTCTCCAGATACGTCGACGTTCCTGATTTATTGCATGCGTCCTCGAGGGGAACTTGAACGAGAGAGGAGCGAGGAGGCGACTTTAAGGCGCTCGCTGTTTTCCCAACTTCGTAAAATTTCGTCGAAATGCGAGAAATCCACGGCCGAGGATGACGATCTATGTTTTAATACGCGCCCTTTTCCGTATCCTCTTTTTTTTTTGCAAGTCACTTTCGAATAGATTTTTATCAAAAATATATTTATCTATATATCTGTGTATACGTTTGTCCCACGCCTGCTCCTCTTTCCATTTCACTTTTGGCCGACGGCGTCGATCGCCCGCCCAACGCTCGAGTCTTACGTACGGATATTCGAACGATCAAGGAATTCTTGATGGTTCGGATATGGAGTCGTTGGGCCGCCGGTGTCCGCCGTCGGAATCAATCGTATCGATACTTTGTCCCCCGGCTCGTCGTCTACGATCGCACGAGATCTTTCCGATGACAATAAGCGGGCCCATCCTCTCGCATCCGCTTCCTTCCTTCTCTCTTTCTCTCTCTCTCCTTCTCGTTCATTTTCACCTCGAATCGTCGACGCTGACGCGACCATTAAATGAAGATCAGTCTCGAACAATCTGCGATCTTTTATTATCTCGAATACTCGGCGCGGACTTACTTGTGGTCCTTCAAAAAACAGTGTATAAAAACTTCCAGGCTGGAAAGATTATGTTTCTCGAGTCTTATCTTCGGCAGTTGCAAGTTACGTTTAAACTCGAGGCGATATGCACTTCTATCGACCGACGAAAGCCACTTACGGTAAAAAATAATGTGCCGGATCGAACCTTGTCATCCATCGTCAAAAGTTAAGTTCGTCGATAATCTTAAGAATTCTCTCTCGCTTCACCTTAACGTCAACTCGAGGAGAATTGAGCTTCGGATTCGATCGAGCACGAGTTTTTTTTCTTCGTTTGATGTAATTTTTTGATAAATTCATAGATGTTTAACATTCGGATATCTATCTTGTTTGCCGCGGTCGATCGAAGTGCAAAAGCTCGATATTATTTTCATTTATTGCTCCTAAATAGATGTATGTGGATTGCATGTATGTATGTTTACGTGTGTGGAGGTACACGGGAAGTTCAATCGGTGCTGGCGAATCTGTGTAACGATGTAACGTGTGTATGCGTGTGTGTCGGTTATGTGTGTGTGTGTGTGTATATATATCCCATAGATAATGCATCGTAAAGGGGGGAAACAGCTAGAAAGAGATAATTTTTTTTAAATATTTTATCGGTATTCTCTCGTCTATCCATAGGCGGGTGCATGCAATAAACACACCGAGCTCTAACTACGATACTGATTTTTTTTTCCGAAGCTTACATGTCTAACTGCACGTGATTGACTCACGCGGCTCCCGTAATATGCGTTCGTTCACACTTCGTGGTTTAAATTACCATGTCACTTAAGACCAGCTCGACAAAGATTCCGTAATACTGCGAGCGAGATTCCCCCGCTCGCGCGTTTACCCTACCGCACGGGACACGACTGTCAACAACGAGATTAGCATCGAGAAAGCGATCGAGTTAACTCTGAAATCGCCGGCATTGAGGTAAAACTTGACGTGCGTATTGATATACGTATCGATATGATAACGAACGGAAATTATCTCTTTTGTCCATATATGTATATGTTACATTTATAAAAATCTATATACGCCGTGTGGATGTATGTGTGGGGTGGAGGGAAAGGGAGGAGGGGGGGGGGAGGGAGCGTGTGGGGAGAAACACGCGTGAATCGCGAGATTCGACATGCATCGTTGCACGCTTTCAAAGTTATCGCGAAGCCTCGATGAAAATGTTCCTGAGAATTTCAAGGGGGATCAGTGGGGCCGCGCCTTAAGTGCTAATGGCAGTCCGGATCGTTAACACATAGCTACATGCGCGTATATTATATATCATACTTCGCTAATAATGTAACGTTCAGTGAACCTAGCGCTAGGTAAGTTATGCGGTACATTTATCATATAAACCATTTCATTTAATTTTCATATTCGTTATCGCAATAATTCCTACACCAGGGAAAACATCGTTAAACATTATCTCTCGCCTAATATTACTCTTTTTCATTTCTCGTCACTCTCTTCCTTTCATTCTCTCGCGCGCTCAGTAATAATTAATAATCTTCTTTTTCATCTCTAATTTTATTTATTCTTTCTCTCTTTCTCTCTCGCTTTCTTTCTCGCTTTGTGTCTTTCCTCGTTACGCCTTCGTCGTCTAATATTTTATTCAGCGCTCGATATAGTTATTCATTAGAAAAATTTGTACTCTTATAGGGGAGGTATCGAGGGATACAGCTGCCTCGCTGTTGTTTTATATTTTCCATGATTTAAGGGAACATCTTACCCAGTTTCCTATATGTCACTTCCCAAATCGAGTAACATCCACTCGCGATCTAACCGAGTCGTGCGACATCACGCAGAACGTGCATCGCGCACTTTTTTCCGTCCTTGTAAAATGTTCCAATTCGTGTCAGATGTCAGCCAGGTAACCGAACGAAGTACCCAGCGGCGTGTCCAATCGCAAGATTAAGATTAATAAAAAAAAATTTACATGGTAAATAAATCGTCAGATTCCTTAACTTGCATTTCGGTCACCCTGATATTTTAGAAATAAAATACAGGGGTTGTAGTCGTGTCCAAAAATTACTACGTTCGCATTCCTAAATCGCTATTGTACTATGAAATATAGTAAAGAAAAATATTATAGTATTATTATGTATATTTGTGTGCGGTGATTTTTTTTATGATTAGATTTTTATGATTAGAATATGTCGACTCTTTTACCGAGTGTACGTATCGCGATTGGACAGCCGCGGGCCGCGTCATCGTATTATTTTTTGTTTTGTATCCTTGATGAAATTGGTACGGTCCAACGAAATGGAGAACTCAGTGGCTAACTGGCGAAAAATCGGGTGAGGAGCTCTCGGTAGGGTATGACGATCGGGTAAACGGAGTAAGGTTGTGGGTTAATTTTTCAGGCGATGGTTAAAGATCCTTGCAAACCGCAATCACTCGTCTTTCATTCACGACCGCTAAACTGAGTCACGATTGCGTTCACGTAGCCTTGCTCGCAGAGTTCCGCATCTGCCAATAATCTGTATTCGCCGTTTCAACGATCGAAGAATGCGCAAGACTCCTTACGAAGTCGCGACGCGAGCCCATCGTGACTCCGAGACTAAGCTACACGAGAATGGGAAATAGCTCCGTTAATGCATAAGTATACGCGTGTGTATTATATGTATATGTTTACCAAACGTGTTGCAAACGTACCTACAGATAGGACTTGATACGAACTACGATGCCTAGAGGAGGAATCTCCCCTCCCTTTCTCTCCGCGAAAAGGACTGGTTAACCATGAGCGATTCTAAGGGCCCCGCCAAAATCTTCGATCAAACCGTACACCGCTAGTGGTAATATGTAATATGCGTTTACCGTTATCGCTATTATATGTACGTGTACACGTAAATATCTATTATGTGCGTATATATGTATGTATAATATTACCCAAACCGTCGTTACGACCGCCTTTTTTTTAAGGTTCCTTCGAAAAAAGCTCCGACCTCGCGCGACCTCAGCTTCAACGTTTCCCTCCTCCTCGTTGCCCTCCTATTTCCGATTTAAAAAAAAAAATCGCGCCCAACGTCCGTCGCGAGTTTCAAAAGCTCGCGACTTCTCGCGCGCGCGAATCCGTGCTTCGTTTATCGCGCACGGTGCGATGTCGCCGATTGTTCGTTTTTCTGATTGGATTTCCTTTTTTTTTCTTTTTTTCTTTCCTTCTCAACCGAAGATCGTAGGAAGGCGAACGAGAGTCATAGGGCAGGGCAGTAAGACATGGAAAGGCTATCGCAATTCACTGTTTCTTTCATCCTTTTTATCGTTCATAGCCATCTCACTTCTCTTTTTCCTCTCCGTTCTTATTCTCTCTTTATCTTTCTCTTCTCCTCTCTCACCGCCCTCGGTAAAAAAAAAGAAATAGATCTAAACGTCCGCGATGGGAGATAAAACAGGAAATCGGAAAGAAGTCTGGTGCGCGATGTTCTAGAAGGCAGGGACGTTTGACGTCGCTCGAAGTCTCGATTGTACGCGGAATGGAAAGAATTCACTCGTTAACCGGGACTCCAATGACGACGAAGTCGGCAGCGATACGGTAAAGAAACGTTAGACTGTGGTGTGTACCTTAAGTGTGCACTAGCTATATATCCGTCAAACGCGTAGCCAATTACAGTAACGACTTCGAGAAGACACGAATGAATCTGATTTCCGTGAACAACGTCTCGAATGATGAAATGATATATAAAAATAGCGCGGTTAATTTAATCTTAACTTTATTTTGTATCGCGCTCTCTATTTCACAATTATCAAAATTATCTATTGCAAATAAGGTAATTGTAGGCTTTATCATTAATCTTCTTCAAGGCAAAAATCTCGCTATTCAGTTTCATGGCTATCTTTAACAATTTTTGGAATTATTAACTTTTTTGTCTCATCTTAAAAAAATTACACAAAAAAATTAAAACAACTCTTTGCTCGGCATGTGAGAAAAAAGAAATAAAACGTAAATATATAACGTACGTTATAACAATATATAAAGAAGAAAAAAAAATCAAACGTCTCGAAGCGCAAGCGCAGTCGTTAACGAGTTTAATCTCACTACAAATGATATCGGACGTTGATCTCCGATGGAGAGCGGCAATTTTTCTTTTTACGCGTCTACCTCATTTTCCTCTCTCTTGCTTTCTCTCTCTCTCTCTCTCTCTCTTCCGCTTCCTCCCGTAGGAAAACACCAGACCTTTCGTCACCTTTCACCCCTTTCCACAAACTTCCCGTTCGGTTGTCCCGTTTGGTCCGCACTACCAGCATGATTATTCGCTTTTGCATCGCAAAATGCTTGTGTCTACTATGATTTCTTTTTTTTTGGATCGCTTCCATGCCTGCCGTCCGATCGGTTTCTCTCCTCTCGATTCCCTTAACAACTAAGTTAATACGGCTAAGTGTTTAAAACTACGCGCGGCCTCCAAAACGTGGTGGTTCGCCGCATCCTCGTTCCGACACGAGGGTTCAGAGTGTGATTATAGAGGAGCATATCCTAATACACCTATGCGGGATTACTTATCAAGATTACATCGACGACACACCCTGCAAACGGTTACGTTCGAGTGTCTCGCGTTCGCGACGACGCGAAGCTTCGCGATCGATCGTGCCCGAGCGGATTATCGGGCAGGGACTAGCTTTCTCAGAAGATCGTTTCGATGCGGCACGATCGTCGATCTCGTAGCGCTCCATTTTCTCGCTTCGATTCTTACTTCGGTTCACGTTCCCTGTTATTTTTTTTTCCCCTCGTTAAACGGAAGGTTTACCGATTTCTAACGTATCGGAAGGGCTAAGCAGAGGCGAATCTTTTATTACTTCCGAATCCTCTCTTCGATATCTACTCAATACTAACGTAAGCGTGCACGTGCGCATTGGCGTTTTTGTTCCGAAATTGCCATACGAATTGTTTGCCTTAAACTAAACTTAACGACGTCTTAATTTTGATAAATACTACCGTGTTAATTTTCCGCACGACTCTTCTCTCTCCGTCTTCGACGTGATCGACGTGGCGATCGTTTAAAAAAATAGGGTACAAAAATTATCTAAATTTGTAAGATCTTACCGAATCTAAAGTCACTTCTCCGCGTATTTGCAGTATTATTCTTTTTTTTTTATAACACAGCCGAATAAAAATGCCCGAATTACCTCTAAGAAACTTATACCGAGAATCTTATTTTTTTAGCGCCCGATCCGCGTTCGCTCGAAGAACACCTCATTTTTTTTT